>PVKU01002580.1:0-219388 GCA_004027475.1 Anoura caudifer | reverse complement strand
GAGGCAGGAGGCGAGGCGCCAGGAGGTGCGCCCAGGGCCCCAGCAATGGCTCCGCCCCTGGGACCTCGGTGCCACCAGTCACAGCCCAGCCCCGGCCCCTGGGCTCCTGGAGGGTTCTGTCGCATGGCCAGGAGACGGGCTGCCCCTCCCCAGCTGCCGCCCCGCAGCACCCCCTCCGGGCAGGGCGCCCTTGCACCTGCCGCATGATCCCCGCAGGGACAGGCGACAGACACTCAGGCGGACACGCGCAGGCCTGCTCTCCCTCGCTCAGCTGCCCGAGAGAGGCCAGAGCCCTCAGCAAAACCCGGGAGGGAAGCGCCCCGCTGTCCTCCATCTGAAGCGGACACCCGGCGGTTTCGTTTCACTGACGAGACTGGACCACTGAACTCAGCCTCTTCCAGGCCCACACGCGCCTTCTGTCAGCACCGAAAACCGAGGGCGCAGCCAGGACTGCGGGGCTCAAAGCTTCTGCGGCAGTCCCGCGAGGCGCTTGCCTCGGCTCCGCCCTGCAGCACCGACAACAGGAATCGGGCACCGGCACTGTCACCGTCACCGTGACCATCACGTCCGCGCAGGCACAGCGGGTGAAATGGAGGCAGGGCCCCGGGGCTGAGGCCCGGCCAGCACGGGCAGGCGACCTCAGGCAAACGCGCTCTTCCCGGCTCCCCGTCGGCAGAGTGAGGTTCTGCACGGTGGGAGGGCCCCCTGCTCCCCTCGCTGGCCCGGGCAGGGGACACGCCTGGTGCCCAGCCTGGCACAGAGGGGAGCCTGAGGGCTGGGGGCTCAGGGCAGAGCTGGTGGGAAGAGGCCCCTTTGCTCAGGCGTGACCTTTGCACCAGGAAGGCGGGGAGCAGGGCTGGAAGCGCTGCCCCCTCTGGCCTCCTCCTCCCACAGGTGTGCTGAGCAGCAGGGGGCCTTCGGCTTAGACTCCTGTCTCGGGTGCCCTGCACTCCTACTGGGAAGCAGGGAGAGAACCCGACAGAACCAGCTGCAGGTGGTGGCTAACGGCAGCATCAGCGCCGGGGGACACGTCCACCGAGAGAACCCAGGCACGTGTGCACGGTGACCACGCCCGGCCGTGACCGTGAGGGCAGAGCTCTGACATGAGCCTGGGCGCAGCACCAGCTCCCGAGACCCACCGACAGACAGGACTCTCGGTTTTCCACCTCACTCCACGGGCGCGGGCCTGCGCCACACCCGGACCTTCCAGGCTCTCCCCTGAAGTGTGCACCGAGCTTGCATCTTGGGGAAGCAAGTGCCTTCCGAGAAGCCCCGGGCACAGCGCAGTGACAGCGGGAGGAGGGACAGCCATGAGGCACTGTGCAGGCAGGACCTGGCACCTTCTGCAGGCGGAGCGGAGTGGGAGTGAGGGGCCCTCATGGGGGACAGGGCGCGGGGACCAGGGCCTGTCCTGAGGCACCTGCCTCGGCCACTGTGAAAGGCCACCAGGCCAGCAGACCCCGCTGGGGCCCAGGCAGGAAGATCAGGCCTGTGGCCCCGTGTGGGGAAGCTGGGAGAGAGCACCGTGGGAGGGACATGTCCATGCCTGGGTGTGGCCCCTGGTGGGAGAAGGCAGGCCAAGAAACCAGAGGCCACCTGGAGAAGGACTGGGAGGATCCGGACAGGCCTGGAGTCTGACAGGGGCGGGCCAGTGCATCCTGAAGTGTCTCCCCAGCAGAGATGATGCAGGGTGCAGCCAGGAGGGGGGCCCCCAAAATAGGGATTTGGAATGGGCCCAGAACTCAGGGTGTCCAGGGAATATTAGAGAGACATATAAGATGTCCTCATCCCTTCCCCCACAGGTATGAGTTGGGGGAAGGGACACATGGAGCAGGGACATGCAGAGCTGCTAATCCATGGCATGGTCCTTTAACATATCCATAGCCTTTGGCTGGTAGCTTAGATGTGTTAAATAGCTGTGACCATGCTCTGAGCCAGAGGGATGGAAAGGACTCCCCCCAAGACGTGACTGGGGGAGGAACCTCAAGTCACAGCGCCTGAGTGGGAGCTTGGAGAAGATTGGCTCCAGAAAATGGGGACACACCTGCCCAGACTCATGATGGCATCCCAAAAACACTTGGAATATACGGGAATGCTGGCAGGTGTAACTGATTGTAGGAGGAGTCGGAAATGGGGGTACAGAAGAGATTTGGCGCGGGGATTTAAACTGAGAAGCGGCAGCCATTGGGGGAGAATCCACGTGCTTTCCCGAGAGTTAGGACCCTCACAACCCTGTGAGGGAAAACCACCATGTAGTTTTAGCAGAGAATTGCCACGTGGCTTTTCCAGAGTAGGGATCCCTTCCCCACAGCTTTGGTAGAAGAAGGACCACACGGCTTTGGGGTGCTCCCTTTGGCTGTGTGGCCTGGGAGCAAGAGAGACTGCCTGGAAGAAGGGTGAAAGAACTCTTGCCAGTAGGCCATGAGAAGGTGCCACATGGCTTTGGATTAATTGGAGATCCTGCCTGGACGACGACACAGCTGACGGTGTCGAGAGCCTGAATCCCGGACGTGTGCTTCTCTTCCTTGCAATTACGGTACCCTGACTTAGGGCAGAGGGAGATAGGAAGCACTGTGGGCATCCTGAAGGACTTTGATATTTTAATGAAGTTGCTACTTTAACTCTGTATAGCATTAAATAAACATTTCCTTTCCTTTTCACAAATCTCTGGCTTTGAGAGACATCTTTCCATAGGCGGCGGACGATAATGGACCTTCTGTTTGCTCTGTAACAGAGATGCCGGGCCGTGCTTCCCCCACGTCAGCCCCGCGGAGGCTCGCTCCCAGCCCCAAAGAAGGTCCACGCAGCATCATCAGACCCGAAGTCACAGTCGGAGATCACAAAGCAGATAAAACTCAGGGAGCGGGAGTCCAGCCAGAACAGACTTCAGTCCTAGGAAACCTGATCCGACACCAAACTCATGTCAACAGCACGCTCAGGCATGAACCGGGTGGGGGGGGTGGGCACAAGGGTCACCCTGGAGCCGGCGGGCAGCTGTTCGGGACCGTCACTCGTCACTGCACTGCCCTGGGTCCCTTGACCTGTCCACGCCTCAATTCCTCACCTGCCACAGGGCGGCTGTGACGGCCACGGCGTCCCGGAGGGGCCTGTCGGGAGCAGATGAGGTTATGCGTTAGCTGTCACCAGAAACACCAAAACTCGCCAGGCACATTTGAAAACAATCCAAACGGAAGTTGTAGAAATAGAAACTGTGACAATTAAAATTTAAAACCAAGTGCAGGAGTTAATCCATGAGGCAGAGCTGGAAAGAGAACCGATGAGCAGCAGAACAGCCCCGAGGCGGTGACCAGAAGGCAATTCCGAGAGACAAGGTGACCATGAGTCTGCGGGGCGGGGGCCGGGGCGGGGGCGCTGACACGGGCCTGCTGGAATCCGAGAAGGGGGAGGGCCAGTCATCGGGCGGACGCAAGCCGAGTGCGGGAGGGCTGCGAAAGCGGTTGGAGAGGGTGGCGAGCCCAGCCAGACAGGAAAGCTCGGGAGCCCCGGGGCTCACGGGCGTGGGGCAGGCAGCTGCTCCACCCGGTAGTGCAGGCCAGCTGGGGAGCCACCGGGGAAAAGAGAAAATTAGACCCAACCCCGCCCCCCCACACACGGGAGTCTTCGCTGCACAGGTCAGGACTGAATGCAAGGACAGAGAGCAAATAGGCCCCAGCAGTTCAAACTCCAGGGGCAGCTAAGGGGCACAAAGAAAGAAACTTGTTAAGTCTGCACCGGGTGGGGCAGGGGCGTAGGAGGCAAAAGGCATCCGGGGAAGAGGTCAACCAACAACGGACAAACCGGGAGAAACAACTCGCCGTGTACCTCGCAGATGAGAGCACACGTTCCCGGCGTACAGGGACTCGCACGCACTGTGGACCCAAAGGCGGCCAGGCGCGCAGACGGGAAAACGGCCCTCAGCCGGGGCTCCATCTCCCAGCCGCCCGCGGGCACCGAAGGAGCCTCCTCGGCGCGCTAAGCCCTGGGCACAGGCGCAGCTGGAGGAGTGCAGACAAGCTCTGAGGCAGGAAACCCGGGCAGAATCGAACCCAGGTCTCCCCGCCTCACCGTCTGGCGGTAACCCCTCCGTGAAGGAGTCTGAAACGCAACCCCCGCAGCAGGAAAGTGCACGGCTCCGGATGAGCCTGGGCACCGGTCCCACCTGCCCCCAGGTCCCAACCCGGGACTGGGGCGGGGACTGGGGCGGAGGGCTGCTGGACGCAGGGGGGCGGCTCTGCGCAGGGGGCGGGGCTTCCGGGGCGGGGCTTCCAGGACGGGCTCTGAGCCCGGGCAGCGGAGGGCAGAGGCTCCACCTGTAGTCAGTCCCCGGTTTGCAAGAAAGAAGCGCCCCTATCTGCTCAGTTGTCTGGAGGAGGCCAGGGTGGGCGGGGGCGGGGACAAAGGGAGGAACGGCAGCTCCACAGTAGAGGCCTGGCAGCTCCCCTTCAGCCTAGTGGCCAGAGCCATGCCTCCAGGAGCAGGCCGGGAGGACACACGGTCCCCGGACATGGTGTGCTGGGAACCCAGATCTAGTCGTGAGGAACCAGGAAGTCCCAACCCGAGGGACGGCTCACGAAGCGGCCGCTGCACCCTGAGGCTCTCAGCCATGAAGTGCACAGACAGACAGACTGGCGGACTCGGGGCTGCTCCAGGGCCCAGAGGCTCGGGGCCCTTCCCGTGTGATGCTGGCGACGCCCTGGTGTGGTGCGGGCCCTGACCCTGTCCCGGCGGCAGCTGAGACGTGTCCCACCCCAGGTGGCGCCTCCCGGCCACTGGCCTCCGTGGGTCCTGGAAGCTCATTTGTGTGAAGCGGTGTGCAAAGTGGTTTTCACTACTCTTGCAGCTTTTCTGTCAGTCTGGAATTACCGCACAGTTAAAGTTCAAGGAAAAATGGAAAGACTTAAGGGCCAGAACTGCTCCAGAATTTTTGAAAGACGCTAATCTCCAGGTTCAAAAAGTCTAAAAAAATATCAAGACAGACAAGTGGAAAAAGTCAGCACAGATGCGGAAGAGGCCGGGACAGATCGTACAAGCCCCCGCGGAGAAGTGTCAGGGCCGCACGGACGTGGAGCTCGGCGCAGGACAGCAGCACCGGACGCACCGACGTCACCTTCAAAGGGACACGCGGCTGCGCACCCAGGGCCCGCTGCCCCGAGACGGCAGCCAGCGCTGCGAGTCACAGAGGGCCGCGGCGCACCGCAGCACACGGGCGGGCCGGCTGCCACAGCGGCCTCTGAAGGACTCCGCTTTCAGAAGAAACGAGGCTGGCAACACAGTCTGCAGATGAGACAGGTGAGCAGAGAGCAAGGCCGCAGACGCGAGGACAGCGCCAGGGCAATGTCAGTGTGACGACCTGTGTGCACGCAGACAGACCTGCCTGAAGACGGGGGACACAGCCCTAGAAAGCAGCAGGCACAGGTCCGGCACCAGTGACGCCCCTTTTTATTGCAAAATCTCTCGTCACAAAGAGAAAAGCATGTCACTCTGTGACGTAACATCACACTGCAGCACACCGTGTGACGTCGTAGGTGGAACGCTCAAAGGAAAACCATCAATTGCCACACCTCCACAACTGCCCTGCGACCACATCGAGCAGGCCTGACCCCAGCTGGACCCTGTGTGCCGAGCCGGCTTTGTGCCACGCTGTCCCAAGGAGGCACGCCGGCAGGCCGGCAGGCAGGTGTGCGCACACACACACAGGGAGATCAGGTCCGCGAATCAGGAAGAAAACAAAACAGACCTCCAAACGGAGCCAGGCACACAGCACATGAGAAGGTGCAGCGGCCAAAACAAGCCGCTCAGGTTCCCTGGTGATCCGGGGTGAGCACAGCGAGATCCGGTTTCACCAGCCGGCCCGCGAGGCGTCAGCAACCTGAGGCGCTGCTGGGGGCTGGGGCTGGGACCAGGACGCGCCGAGCAGCAGCGCCGGGCAGCAGGCTGGCGTGGCACCGGGAGCAGCGCGTCACCTGCCTGCCCAGGCACCCCTCTCCCGAGGAGGGCCAGCGGCACTGTGTGCCAGAACACACCACCGAAGACGCCCGCAGCCTGACGTCTGAGGGCAGCCTCTGAAAACGGGCTGTCCGCCACCCACAGGGAGGGGAGCGGGCTGCCGGACCTCAAAGCAGGGGTGGCCACACCCCGACCGGAGCAGGCGGCTGCCAGCTGCACGCACAAACGCGGACCCTTCTCCAACGCGGCGTTGCTTTCAAAGAAATCTGCAATAGAATGCACGCCATGACTCCATGTACGTGAACTTCAAAACCACGTAAAACTGAAACCACGTTGCTGAGGAACATACACACGTGGTTCTCATTAAAGCCAAGGAATGACGAGCAAACCCACAGAGGTCACGCCATGGCCCCTGTCGTGGACAGATGTGGGCACACAGTGGCGGTTCCACTTTGCTTCTCTAAGTGACGCCTTAGGGCCTATCTGGTCTTTGGTAGGTAAACATCTCATACTAATTAAATCTAAAATAAACGTGTGGAAAACCCGGAGGAAGGAGCACGGCGCACTGAGGAAGAAAGCGACACCCACGTCCGGAGGGAACTGTGGGGAGCCGCCTGGCACGCCCCACGCCACGGCCGGAGGAGGCCACTGGCAAGGCCAGATGCACTCAGAACGGAGACGGGGACTGATAACCCAGGAGACTCCCTCGTCACGCAGAAACCTGGGGTTCTGTGCAATCGAAACTACCTTCCTCGGTGTTGAACTTTTCAATTAATTATTGCCAAATACAAAACAGACGGACGAGGGAGGATTTCTCATAAGCTGTGCACGCACGCAGCCTGTGGGGCTCTGTGTGAACCCCAGGAAGCGGGGGCGTCAGGAAAGGCACGGAGCGGATGCGCTGAGTGCGCAGTGACGGCCCAGCTGCCCGCGGCCTCAGCTCCCCAGCCCTGGGAAAGAGCGGCTTCCGCTTGCAAACGCTGCTTCGCCTGCTTACAAAGGCTGCGCAAGGGGGAGCCCCCCAAACCAGAGTCGCCTTCTGGAGGGCGGGCCCCTCGTAGGACAGGCTTCCCCTGCACATGAGCGTCTAGAAACCCATCTGCAGCAGTGCACCAGCTGGTGGTGTTGTGAGAGGCTGCGTTCGGATTCAGTGAAATTTTTTTTTTTTTTTAAGACCCTTTCACCGCCTTTGCCCATTTCACGACGGGTGATTCACGAGCGCACCTGCCCACACCGCGCTGAGTGTTCAGCAGTTTTTGACCAAGAACAGCGTGACCCCTGTGCCCCACCCTCCCTGTTCACCTGATCTTGCCCCAAACGATTTTCGCTTCCCCAGATGAGAAAAGTCCTCAAAGGGAAGCGTTTCTCCGCTGTGGAAGAGGTGAAGCAGAGAACGGCAGAAGCAGTGGGAGGCATCGACATCGGCGAGTTCAAACCTGTGCAGCAGTGGGCACAAGTCTCGACAGGTGCGCTGCATCAGGTGGCGAGTGCTCCGAAGGGGCCTGAAGTCCGAACGTGGGAGAATACACACGGTGCTTATCAATAAATTCCGGATCTGGGGGGCCCCCTCGTACGTTTCCTTGAAGGTTAGGGGTATTTTTAACTATGAAAAGCTGGGGTCCTTGTTAACCTAACCTTCCTCCACCACTCTCCCCGGCTACAGCAACCCCACAGCTTCCCTGTCCAGCACGGCACCGGCCACGGAGCCCTCAGCGGCGGGGACCACCTCATGCGCAGCCACCATGGGCTCCCCCCACCCCGTGTTCTGGTCAGGGTTTGACGCCTCTGCCCAGAAGCAAAATCTGCTTATAATTTGCATCTCTACTGCTGTCTCTCAACAGGTTTCCAGCACTGTGGCACTTTCAGCCTCAAGGTTCTGTAATCCTTGTCTGGGTTCCGAGGTGAGGGTCAGGCGGGGCGACCTGCGTAGCCTGGGGATGCACCAGGAGATGCCCTACGGGTGGGTGCTCGGCTTGGGAGAAGCATCCTCTATGCTCTTCACCAGCGGGACCCAAGTCGGCAGACCTTCCCGGTTAGGAGCGGTTCACATGTGCTCCTGGCGGCTGGGAAGGGGGTGCTTCCCCCCATGTGAGCTTCAGGCTCCGTGTCTCGGGAACACTCTGGTGCACTCCTCGCTGGGCAACCTGCCTCTCCGTCTGAAAGCCCCGAGCCCTTCAGTCGAGAGCATGGTTTTCAAGTTCCCGCTGCCGTCTTTCCTCCAGGTGGGTCTCCTGTTCCTGCAGAAGCCCCCACGGGGCGCGCTGCCCGCAGGTCACTTCGGTCTCGCGGCAGGAGGGCCCTGCCCGTCTCCAGGCTGAGCCCAGAGCCCCACTCTGAGTGACAGCTGCCCGAGGCTGACGTTCCCACAAGCCAGCAACACCCTTGCACTTGGGCACCTGCAGTCCAGGAAAACTATGATTAAATTTCTAAGAACAATGTGAATTTTCATTTTTATGACCCAAAAAGGTTTTACTGAGAATGTTCTTTCCACCTGCACATATTGAACGGATTTCCTCTGTTCTTACGTCTGTCCTGGCTCTTCCCTGGGGCTGTCTTCCTCGCTCAGCGCTGTCCACACCACCAACTCACAGTGCGGCGGCCCTGGCCCTGGCCCTGGCCCTGGCCCTGACTGGCACAGTCACTCCTCACCACCTAGAACTTATCTACTTAATGAGCCATAATAGTCCATAATTAAACGTTAACACAAACACAACGCAGACCTAAAACCCTCCATCACTGCAAACAGCTGCTGAGCCCCGCCGGGCGATGCCTGGGGGCTCCCACCTGCCGGGGGCGCCAGCGCGTCGCTGCCCAGATGCACACGCACCCTGCCGGGACCGGCATGTGTCGGTGCCCACACACAACTCCTCCTCGGCCTCCTCAGGGCCTGCGACGGGGCGCCGCTGACCAGCCTGTCCAAGTGCCTCTCACACGCGTGCGCGCCGGCACCGGGCCTCGGAGCTGCAGCTCTGGCGGTGCTGTCTCAGGCCCCCGCACCGCTGGGACACACTCAGGACCCCAAAGTCGCCGCTTTCATTTATGCGGCGATTACCGTCCGTATCCACCATCGGAAGTCAAAACTGGGAATTTCCTAAACTACTGATTTAATTCATTTGAAAATGGTAACGAACGTCGTTGGATGTTAACGTGAATTACTCATTCTCACAACGAAGCACCTTTTGCACAATGCGGACAGTGGCTGCGCGGACAGTGGCTGCCACCCGCTGCTGTCTGGCTCAGCGCCAGGCAGGGACCACCACACCTGCTCCAGGCTGGGGGTGGCGAGGGAATCCGCCTGGTGGGGACGCGGCAGGAAGAGGGGGCGGCAGGCACGGCCTCGGCAGGCACTTGTGCGTGATGCCGTCCGATACCAGGGAGAGCGCAGCCTCGCGTGGGCCGCGAGCCACCGCGGCGAGCCCGGCCACCCCAGAACCTGTGCCCCAGGCCTGCGAGGGAGGGGCCCGGCCCGAGCGCGCCCACAATGTCGGGCCGGGCCCTGCGGACATATGGCCTCCTGAGGTCGCCCCAGGCCGACCTGTGTCGCGGACGCCACGCAAGGACGCGAACGCTCGGAACTGCCATCCGCACGGGAAAGCGGGGACGTCGCCGCCATCAGCAGCGTGCGCCGTCTTCTTTCAGGCGCATCAGTGAGAAAACGCCAGGCACGCAGTCAGGCCTGAGCAACCCCGGTCGCCTGTCTGCATGTCGTTCTGCACGCAATGGCGGTGCCCCCTGAAGCCCCCCGAAGACGCGGCACGCTCCGCTGGTGCACGGTCACGGGACCTGCTCCCGAAGACGGTCACCACGTGCCGCCTGTGTGCCACACATTCGCAGGACGTGCCTCCAGGGCACAGGCTTCCGTGGGCAGCAGACGGCGTCATGGCCTGCTCACCGGGAGCATGCCCCCGCCAGGCGGGGAAGGGCTGGCGACGTCCTGGGCGCGGTGCCTGGCCCACACCTCACCCAGGGCTGTCCCGCTCCCCGGCGGACACGCCGACACGGCAAAAGGGAAGTGACATCCCCGCAGCGCACCAACAGAGCTCTGACCTCACAGACCACCCGGAAGGTCTGGGGGTCCCCTGGTGCGGGCGGACCACGCATACTGACAAGCATCGCACACCCCAAAGGCGCGAACAGCGCGCCCCCTGCCGTGAGGCCCAACAACAAGGGCCCAAAGCGAGAGGCTGCGCGTCACACCAAAGGCAGCTTCTCACGACTGCTGCCTGGTGGGGGGGCTCGCTGCCCTGCAGCCCCCAGACACACCTCGCACTCCGCGTGGGGAGACCCTGGGCGTCTGGGTGTCCCTCCTGAGGACGGCAGCAGGGACAGGGCGGCACCCGGCCCCTCCGCCCTCTGCCCAAGTCGCCTCCCCTCCAGAAACAGGCCGGGGCTTCCCGGCTGGGTCCCCATGCCCACCCGTGTCCACACCAAGCCCCTGCCAGTGTCAGGGATGCTTCTTCCCCCCACATCCTGTCCACACAGGTCCCCTCGGCTCCACCTTCCAGCCACTGGTCACCCACCGCAAACCACACACGGGGGAGCACCCCGCGCTCCCTGGCCAGCGGCCCTGCTGACGCTCCTGGATCTCCCTGCAGCCAGATGACCCACGCAGCCTGGAGCACCCTGGGAAAACACCCGCGCTCCTCCCTGGTCCAAACCCTCCCGGGCTGCCTCCGACTCAGGACACTCCCCGCCCCGACCGTGCCGGCCCCCTCATCCTCACTGCCCTCCTCCTCCTCGCCACCCTCCTCCTCAGCGGCGCCAGCGGGACCTGCAATCACACGGGATGATGACTTTAGAGGCAGCAGAGTGTTGCAACCGAAGACAAGCTGCCCGCAGAACCCCTTGGGCAGGTGACTTCCCTTGTTGGTGCCTCGACCTCCTCCTCTGAGGAACGTGGATGCCCCTTGCTGGTTAGAAGCCGCCGGCTGCACAGGGCACTCACTGCTCATCAGCCACGTTTACTGCGGATGGTCACCGGCTCGGGTGCTGTGCAGCCTCCCCATGAGCACCACGCAAGCACTCACTGGGTGGGAGCATCTGGGGGGCACCGGCAGACCCCGGCGCTCAGGACAGCCTGGCACGCGGGAGACGCTCAGCAAACACATGTCCGTGCGTGGTTACTCACCGTGCAGAGCCAGCGGTCATGAGCGTTCCCTGACTTTGATCTGTACACAGCACGTGTGCCCCCCACCATCACACCCTCTGCCGGCACCAGGTGCTGCCGCCCCCAGCAAGCGTCTCCGGACTGAGCGATGAGCGAGGTGGGGTGGGAGGCAGCTGAGGAACACACTCGTCAGTATTCCCCTCCTGCCAAGGAGCAGTGGGCGGCCTGGGTCTGCCATGGCCTGTGCCCCCAGCCCCCATCCCCGGGACAGACCCCCGTGGCCCAGCCTCTCCGACTGCGGCACTGCTGCTGGGGAGCGGGTGGCGGGCGCACGTGAGTGTCTGTGTGTGCAAGTGTGTGAGAGAGCGTGTGAGCATGTATGCGAGCATGTGAGAGTATGATGTGTGCGTGCATGTGTGTGAACATGTGTGCGTGTGTGAGCATGTCCGTCAGGGGTGGGGGTCCTCAATGGCGGGGGCACACAGGCCACGAACCTCGTTTAGGGCAGCCTGGTAACCAGCAGTGAGCCAGTGGCCCCGAAATCACCATTTCTAGGGCTGCGTCCCAAATAAAACGACAATAATGAACGCAATCAGCTACGAGCATGAACACACGTGTCAGGCAGGCCTCCGACCAGGTGCCCGATCCCGGGTTTTGCCACCAAAAAATGTTCGGTCGGAGTCGCTCAAGAAACCGGATGGACGCAGCAAGCCAAGGAGCAGGGCTTATTAGTGGGAATAAGAGACAAAAGTGGAGCCAACCGAGGGAGGTTAGGACTCGCTCGGTTGTTCTTAGGGCAGGGTTTTGAAGCACAAAACCCCGTGACCTCAGTGGGGAACAGCAGTTTTTCCAAAGTTAAACCCAGGATGGCCGCGTGACCCGGCAGCGCCCCTTCCAGGTGCACACACGGCGATCGGAAGGCAGAGGCCTGCAGACGCTTATGCACGCTGCTCGGGCAGCAGTGTCCACGGGAGCTGACAGGAAACCACCGGTGTCGGCACCGGCCACCGAGCAAAGCGCAGCCCCACCTCCCGGCCGAGCAGCACGCAGCCTCGAGGAGGAAGGAAGTTACGTCCCTGCGCGCTGCAGCCAGGGTGGGCATTGGCGTGCGGTGCCAGGTGGAATGAGCCGGTCACAGGAGGACAAGTGTGACCCCACACTCTGAAACCCCAGGGTCCACAGAGTTGGCAACCAGCAGCCTGGGGGTTTGCAGGGGCTGAGAGGAGGGCGGAGTGGGGAGTTCAGGCTTCTGTTTGGGGTGATAGAAGGTTCTGGAAGTAGATGGGGCAAGGATTACACAACATAGTGAGGTACTTAATGCCACTGATCTGCATGCTTAAAAACGGTGGAAATGGTAAACTTACTTTTATCACAATAAAACAAAGACAGGTGGAGAACAAAGAAATGGGGACAAGTGCGGGTAAAGAGAAATAACGCCCAGGAACCAAAGGGAACGAGGGGCCACTTTGCCTTCGGAGCGGGACAGGGCACAGCTGCGGGCTGACGGTGTCCCCGAGGCACCGGGCCTTCCGTGGAGGCCCAGCGCAGCCAGCAACCCCCGGCCCCGAGCTCCACACCTGGGGTTCCCAACACCGACGAGGGCAGGTGAGCGGCCGGCTCACCAACTGCCCACACACGAGACACCCCCGGACTCCGCCTCCTCATGCCCAGTGACTTCGAGGCAGAGACACAAAGAACGGAGAGACCACACCACTCATCAGGGTTCCCGGACACCTGCACCCGTTTCTGGAAACGCCGCGTCAGGACCGGAACGATTAAGGAACGGCCTTCCGGACCACCTGTCTCGGACCCGACGTGTCTGCCAGCGCTGCCGCGAGGCACGGCCAAACCCCCTGCCCCCGCCTGGGACAGGAAGTGAGCCGAGTGCACCGATGCGGTCGTCTCGGGCCTCACGAGCACGGACTCCTTTCTGAGGGGCCGGGGACAGGACACAGAGGTGGCAGGTCCACCCTCCTACAGCAGAGGACGCACTGGGGGCCAGGCGCCTGCTCGGCTGCGAGCTACGTGCAGCCCCAGGCTCAGGGAGCGGGACAGCTGGGCCCTGCCCCTCCACTGCACCGGGGCAGCCTCCCCCCAGCTGGGCACGAAGTCAACGCTGCAGAGGTCTCGCATTCGGTTTTTACTCACGGGTCTTCCTTAAAGTCGCGGCACTCACCACAGCTGGCGTGCACAGGTGGGAATGGAAGACCCTGAAATGCAACCACCGGCTCGGCTCCCTGGCTGGCCGTGGCCTTGGCCCGGAGGCTGCCATCGACAGTGACATTCTGTGGGGAACTGTGCCCGGTCCACAGGCAGGGACTCACCACCACCCCCGAAGGGCACCCTGCGCCCTGCAGGTACCCAGAAACTGAAGCAAGACTACAGAACCACCGGCCGGGTTCAAGGGCATGGCCAAGTCCCGCCAGTTCCCAGCCACCCCCTGCATCTGCCAGCTAGCACCCAACAGGCCTCCCTCCCCCGACGCCTCCGCCCAGCCTCTGTGCCGCTTCTCCCGCTCGCCCACTGCCAGGGCCCGGCCACGGGCGCCCTCACGGCGTGGCCCTCGGCATCTGCCTGCGGCTGCCTCTGGGGCTGTCCGCGCACCTGCCCGTCTGAAATGCAAGCTCCGCGACACGCTGGAAACCAAGACTTCTGCATCACCCACCTTAACGGGGCTCCATTACCATCCGCCAACGGCCTGAGTCACCCACGGAAAACCGCAGGCACAAGCTGTTTCTTCCGGGAACCCCGGAAGAGCCAGGACGCGGCGATGCTGTGCTGGGTTTCGGCCCCAGCGGGCGCTGAGGGAGAACTGAGGGCTGTGCAGACCGCAGGTCCTGTTTCTGGTCTCCCCTGATGAGACACGCAGGGCACCACAAGGCACCTCACATGGAAAGGGTTCTACAAAAAAGGGCCGAGACGGATTTGGCCAAGGGGCTGTGAAGATCCCAGACGCCGAGGACGAAGCTGCACGAGGACGGCAGGGACCCAGACAGCGAGCGCTGTGCCGCGCAGCCGGGCCGGTCGGGGCCGAGGTCGGGATCCAACACTCTGCCCAGGGCCTCTCCACACCCCAGGGAAGACCAGGGGAAAGGGGCGGGCTTCCCAGTGGGAAGAAGCTCGCCCCTCCCAGCCAATCGCCCGCACCTGGGCCCAGCCGGCCCCGCCCCCGACGGACCGCACGTGTGCCCAGCGGGCCCTGGGAGAAAGGGCTTTCTGGTGGACAGAAAGGCACCGGCCTCTTCCTCTCCACTGCCTGCCGGGAGCTCCGCGGGCGGGCCGGCGCTGGCTGGGGGCCGGGGCGGCGCAGCTGGGCTGGGTGTTTGCGTCCGGCCCAGACAACAGAGGGTTCGTGACGACTTACTGACGCAAGAGGCCGACACCGCAGGCCAGAAACTGGCCAGGGAGGAGGGTTCTTCTTCAGAAACCACGGGGCGGCTGCGGCCGGCCCGCGAGGCAGTGTAAGCTGAGCTCCTCCTCCAGGCCCGTCTGCCAGCGAGCAGCCGCACCCCCGGACTCACAGCCGCAGGGCCACACACAGGCGGAGCTCGCCCGGGGAAGCCAAGGGCCCCAGCTCAGCGTGGGGGTGCTGCTGCACGGCAGGCCGTCCCTGCCTAGCTGTAGCTCCCCAGACGGACGCCGGGGCATGCATCTGCCCCCCCCCCACCCGGGCCCAGGCCCCTGCAGAAGTGCCCCGGGATTTTTGTCACCTGTGGCAAAAGTCACTAACCACCAACGAGAAACAAAGTTAAAGCACAAGAGTCTGGCCCTGGCTGCTTGTCTCAGTGTGCCGGGCGTGGGGCACAGGGGCACCAGCGCTCCTGGCCACACGGTTCAGAGAAGAAGTCAGCCCAGACGGAGGCGACACCACTGCTCACCGGGGAGGGTGGGGTCTGAACCCGGGCACCCGCTTCCAGAGCCCGTGGATCAAAGGGAAGCACAGAGGAGGGGCCCCGAGTGGCCCAACTGTGCGCTTTCCACGGTTCAGAGCCATGCCCCACAGCCCTGCATCTCCGCTGCCAGTGGTGCCTTCCAGCTCACCACCCCCTACCCCGCCCTCGACCTCGCCACCAGGGGGGCACCAGGCAGGGGCTCCTCCCACACCCAGATCTGCAGATGGTCACCCTCAGGCCCGGGAAGATGGGGCACAGCTCTGCAGCCACACCTGCCTCCACCACCACTGAGGAGCAGCCGCCAAAGATGGGAGGCGAATGCTCCAGGACGCGCTGATGGGAAGGCTGTGTGGTGGGGGCGGGGGCGGGACCACGGGCCGAGGTGCCCGAGAGGCCATGGGGGTGACGGGCGCATCATCCGAGCTCTATGGACCCCAGAGCCTGGAGAGGGGACGTCACACCTGAGTGACCAGGGCACGGCTGTGTTCTGCCTGGTTCCAAAGGCCTGAACGAGGACCACTGTGGACCCTGGCCAGCAGCCTCAGCCCGGGCCTCAGTGCCCACCCCTGCAGCCAGGGCTGCAGGGAGGAACTGAGCTCAGCCCTCTGCAACCACCGGGTGCAAGCAGACAGCCGCAAACCCCGAGGACCGAGTGGCACAGGCCGCCACTCTTCACACTAGACTTGTCTTATGTCCAAAGAGAACGGGGATTCCGGAAAAACAAAATAACGGTTTCCCTGCAATGCTGAGATGGTCTTCTGGTCTTAAAGCCCAGTTTCCTTAAAACTCAGTAATCCATAATTCAATTGCAAATAAAACTGCATTTTTTATATCGTTTAAATTAGCAACTATATCACTAAAATGCATTTCTAAACATAACAGACTGAACACGGTATTTATAACCTAGCTGTGTAACACAGTGCACAGGTCAGAAAAGAGAAAAGGTAAATTTTAAGGCGGAAAAACAGCTCCCACCCACAGCCTCCCCACCCCAGAGCAGCCCTTAAAGAGGAGACGCTGCCGGCACCCCACCCCCACGTGCAAACACTCCTGGAATGTTTGCTGCGGACCTGTGGCTTCCGTCCAGCCTCTCCCACGGCTGCCCCGTGGACGCGAGGACCGCAGAGCCTGGGAGTCGGAAGGAACTGAGCCGTCATTCACCGCGGCCCCGGCTCCACCCCCGATGGACAGGGGGTCCAGAGAGACCCGGTGTCACACCCGCGCCCCGCCCACCCCGGCGGGGGGGGGGGGGGCCAAAGCCGGTCCGGGGTGACATTAACGGCATGGAAAGCAACGTCCTACAAGTGAAATGAACTCTTCATTCATACGGGGGAAGAAAAAAACAACCTGGTAAAAACCCAGGGGGAGGGGGGGCGGGGGCGAGGGGCGGGGGCAGGAAGGCACCGAACAAGTGCGCCCTGCATGCAGCCCTGGGAGGCCTGGCCGTTTACAAGGTGCGACAGAAATCACCTCGTAAACTATCTGAATGAGAGAGCTCTGAGAGCAACTCCGGGCTGCAGGTACGTCTCGGTCCGCTTCCACGCACGCCAGCAGGGGTTCCAGGGTCACGGAACGGTCCGCTGGGGACCCGGACACGGGAGTGACGCGGACAAGGGGCGCCTGGGAACGGCAGCCACGCTGTGGCCCCGGCCCCAGCAGGGACCCTCCCCTCCCCCTTTGGCCACAGCACACAGCTGGCAGCCCTGGTGAAACCTGGCGCGCAGGTTCAGATGATGGGCTGTGCAGGCTGGAACCGGCACGCCGTCCGGGCTGCGGGGACTCGGGGCTAAGGCACCAGGGGAAGGGAGCCCGGGAAGGGCCCTTCGGAGCCGCCGTTCCTGGACAGGCACTGGCTGCCGCCCGAGCCCCTGCCTGGCTGGAGGGTGAGGAGCGGAGCCTGCAGCAAGGGGGCTTCCAGCAGACACGGACTCCCACACAGGCCGTGAGGGGAAGGGCGCGATGGCCGCCACAGACCCTGAAATCAGCGTTCCGCTACAATCCCCCACAGAAGCGCAAAAGGCTATGTCTGCACGGGCTTAAAATAGCTTCGAATACCCAAAAGTAGAAACTGGGGGAAATAAAAGGAGAAATAACACTGATCCACCCTCACAGCCAGGGGTTTAAACGCCGGTCTCAGGAACAGGCAGAAGCAGCAGCTGGGAGATCGGTAAGTAACGGACCAGAGCATCGCCCAAGCAGCACCAAACTGACGCTGGGAGGCCTGGCCAACCTTCCTCGGCACGGTCTCGCCCAACGCGCAGGAAAACGCTTACCCAGCAGACGGGCAACGGGACGGCAGGACCCAGGGAACGCCCAAGAACCGAAACACAGTAAATTCAGTGGCCGCGGTGAAATGAAACTAGAAATCAGTACGAAAAGCAACGCACTAAGAAAGTCCTAAGTAGCTGAAGCAAAGAAATACTTTTTTGAGTAACCCACGGGCCAAAGGAATCGAAGTGGAAATCGGATACGGCTCCCGACGGTAAGGCGATGGAAAGCGGCATTTAAAAACGTGCGCGATCCGGCTGGAGCCGCCCACGGCTGAGCATCGCAGCCCGCGGTGCCCACGTCACGCACTAAGAGAAAGCCCGAAAAAATCCAGTAATTCAAGTATTTATTTCAACTAATTTTCAAAAAGCCAAGCAAATCCAAATAACAAAAGAAAATAACAGCAGTAAGAGCAGAAACTAATTTGTTTTAAAACCCCGTAGAGAGGATCCACAGGACTGAAGACGGTTCTTTAAAAACACTGTGTAACTTAACTGCCCTAGCAGGTCAGCGGGGGGAGGAGAAGAGAGAAGACGCAGCAGGAAGGGCGGAGGGGCCGCATCCTTCCGGCAAACTCTAGCGACAGCGAGGAGGCAGGCCACCACGGCCACATCGGGACATGCGGAAATGTGGGAGGAGCTAAGAATCCTGGGAAAACCACACTCGTGAACACTGACACGAGAGGGAGCAGGCACTCCGAGGAGCCCCACGTCGGGGGGGTGGGGGGGCGCAACTGCAGCTCTCCCCGCAGGCACGCTCCCCGGCAGGCTTGCCGGTGTCGGCACAGAACAAAGCGGCATCGCCCCAGCACAGACCCTGCGAGGTAACCGGACGGGAGCCGAATCCACGGTGTGAGCCGCAGCCGACACAGCCAGCACGGCCTGCTGAGAGCGGCAGGACGTCAGGTCCCAGCGGCTGCATTTTAAAAATTAAAAAGGAGGGAAACATACACAACAGGAGCCATGTGGGGCCCTCATCACTGAAAATATTTACCATCTGACTCTGTGGCACAGGTGGCCCGCGGGCCGAGTCCGGCCCCCCCTCCACCTGGTTTTATCCGGCCCGGCACCTTGTTTCTACCTGGCGGCAGTGCCCAGCTCTCGCTTAACCGTTAAGGAGGAGTCACATTTACACCGTCCCAAAGTTACACTCGCCCTTTAAAGGCAGCCGAGAGGCTGACGTGGCCCCCAGGAAAACGCGTCTGACGCCCCTGCTCCACAGAAAACTCCGTCGGCCCTGGGAACAGAAGAAGGGGGCACACCCTCACACTCACAGGCCAGCACGACCGCGGCACCCGAACCTCAGGGGAAGGTTCCAAGGCGACGACGAAGTGGCAGGCCGACCTCACTCCTGAGTCCAGGTCGGAAAGGGGGAGCCACGGAGCGGGCAAGCGCAGCGGTGCAGAAGGAGCGCCGCAGGACGTGGCGACCAAGTGAGAGCCACCGAAAGCTGCGAGACTGGCTGAACGTTCAGAAACCCGTCAAGAAGATTCACTACACGACTCAAGCAGCAGAAGAAAGTTACGTGATCAGGAGATGCAGGAAAAACCCATCCGTGTGAGTCACACGGAAGGGCCAGCTCCGCAGACGAAACAGACCCGGTGTTCCCACCGCCTTGTGCTCCTGCCTGACACTCGCCCGCCTCCCGCGAGGACAGCTCAGCAGAGCGAGGGCAGGGGACAGCGGCCGACCTGCCGAGGCCCTCGGAGCATGAGGCCCGCGGAGCATGAGGCCCGCGGTGGTCCCCTGGACGCCGGCGCGACGCTGAGAACGCACCCTCCACACATGAGACAGAGGCGTCCCCTCTGCTGTGATCCTGAGCGCAGGCCCCAGACAGCGGAGCAAAGCAGGAGAGAGACGTAAAGGGTTAAAAATTAGCAAGAAAGAAGTAAAACAATCACTAGCGATAAAGGTAAAAGCCAAAGGCAGCTACAGACAAGCTGGCATAAGAATGAGCGAACTCTACAAGCTGTCTAGAGACAAGATGGCTATACAAGAATTTATCCCGTTGCTATACACAAATAAAACATTAAAAGCAAAACAGCACTGAAAATCCACCTAGAAGCAAATCTGTCCAAAGAAACGAAAGGCCTCCCACCGCAGCCTCAACATGTGACTGAAGACGCTGCAGACCCGATCACCGGCAGAGAGGCCCACGGGCGGGAAGACACCCGTCAAACCGACCCACAGGCCACCCGACGACGCGCTCTGATGAGACTGAAACACAGGCGGGAAGACCCGCCTGAAAGGGCGCAGCGTCGAGAAGAACCAAGACGACCTTGAAAGAGACGGTCAGGGGTCGCAGGGCCCCCACTGCCCGGTATCGAGGCCGACCTTGCAGCCACAGGTGTGGAGTGGCACCGTCCCGGCTCAGAGGAGGACCACCCACGAGCCCGGGAGGAACCCCACGCACAGACGCCTGACTCAGGAGGTGGCGGCGCAGCAGCGCAGTGCAAGGCTGGCACGGCCGTGACGCCCGGCCCTCGTGAACACCAGCCGGCCCATTGCGCACCCGGTGGGAAGAGCAGGCCTCAGTGACCGCGTCACACCGTGCCTTCTGAAAGCGCCAGCCCCAGGGGGACCAGCACCGGCTGCTGGAGAGCACTGCGCGGGGCTCCGGCCTCTGAGGCTGTGTGGGTCCGGCAACGGGAGCATCTGCTGCTTGGTGCGCCCCGCCGGCAGAGGGAGCAGCCCCCACAGGCCAAGGGGACAGCAGAGGGAACGACTGGGAGAGGACCGGGCCTCAGCCGCGCAGGCAGCTCCTCCAAGCGGCAGCGCAGAGAAACACAGCCGGAGCAGGCACTTCCCTGCGCTGTTCGGCCCGCACGTGAGAGCACAGCCCGCGTCGCAGCGCCCGGGAGAGGTGACCAAGGTGAAGGAGGGCAGTGCAGAGTGGGCAGGGATGGCGGAGGATGCGCCCCTCCCGGGATCCGATACCGTTCTCGTGGTCGGGCTGGGCTTCTGGGACGGCAGGCGAGCGGGCGGACCACGCGGCAAAGGGCCGCTCTCACCACACAAATGTGAGATCCACGGCCCCGACGCCACACACTGTCCCCGCACCCCGCCGCTGGCACGCACCGGCTGCCACACGGGCAGCCCCGAGGAAGAGGGGCAGGCAGCCACTCCCCGAGGCCTCCTCTGCCAGGTGCCCCGGGACTCGGGACTCACCATCCGCACTCCACCCAGGAGGCCGGCAGGCTGGGTGTGTGGGCCTCCTCCCTCTCCTCCCCTCCCCCCACCGGAGCCCCCCCTCCCCCCAGACAGCCCGCCTGCTGCCCCTCTTTCCAAGGAGGGAATCAGGACTCAGGAGTCAACAAAACGAGGCCTGAATGGGGCAGACGAGGGCAAAATCAAATGCTCCCGTCCCCATCACACGGGGCAGTGGTGAGCCGCCGAGCCGGAGGGCCACCGCCGGGTGTGACGTCTGTGGCCCTCCCTCTGCTCCGAGCTCCCAGCTGCTTCCAAGGAGGAGGAGGAAGGAACAGCGCACCCCAGACCCGCCCGAGCCAGCTTCTCCCAAACACTGCGACGGAGGGGTCGCGTGCACCCCCGGGGGCCCTGGCTCTGCGTCGTGACACAGCTTTCCGGGAACAGACGAGCCAGCACCCGGACAACTGCCTCAGCCGAGGCCGTGGCCCTGCAGCCCCACCGCGGGACAACAAGCAGCCCGGAGCCAGCCCAGGCAGGGACACGCGACCCGTGAGGAGACAGAGGGCGGTGGGCTCGTTCCAGACATGGCCGTAGCTGCGGGTGGGGGGGGGGGGACAGAGGCGGGAGGCACGGGTCCGGGCACAGGCAGGCACGCGGGCGGGCACCCCACACGGCGGGCCTCGGGCAGAGGTGGAGCTTGGCCCCGCCCAGGCCAGGGGCCCAGGCTGCTCTCAGACAAGAGACAGCGCCAGGGAGGAGCCCAGGAGAGCGCAAACTCTCAGCCCGGGGGCCACGCCACCAGCCGCATGGGTCTCATCTTGGTGCCCCCGAGCTGCTCCGTGACCCCCGGGGTACTGCCCTTGCAAACCAGAGTGGGGACACACCAGGGACCTGACATCTCCAGCCTCCCTCTCCTCTCCTCCCTGGCCCTCCCAGCCTGGTCACAGGCCCCGCCTGGCTCCTTCCACGCAGGACCTGAAACCCCTTGTCCGAGACACCGTCCCCACCTCTGCAGAGCGACCCCCGTCTTCTGGGCCTCCCCGCCACCCAGTGTCAATGTCCCCCGCTAACTCACACGCCAATAACAATGGCAAGTTCAAAGTTTACTCAGGTTTGTTTTTTAAATCCCAAACTAGAATTTTGACGTTCAAAATGTACATATCACTACATAAAACATGAGAATTAACTTCGCATCTCTCCCTCGGGCGTCTCCTCACTCTGCCGCGGCCCTCACGGGGCTCCCGTGGGCTCTGAGGTGCATGTCCCAGAGCCGACGGGGACCCCCGGACTCAGCGGGAGGCGGAGCTCCGCCAGCCCACGAGAGCCCGCAAGCGTCCAGGACCAGAGCGAGACTCCGCCAGAGAGCACCGGCCAAGCCCCCGGTGACAGGCTCTGCCGCGGGAGGCCCAGTCTCACGGGCACGGCCTGAGCCCCGCAGCCCCTGCCCACCCAGCGCTCAGTCCCGGCTCTTCCCCAGCGATGCTGCTCCGTTTCCAGCAGGAACGTGCATGTGGATTCACTTGAAAGGTATCCAACAAAAACTGCGAAGGCACAGCAAACCTGCATTTAACAAAAACCTGTGAAAGCTATGTGTTCAGTTGGCATAAAACCGGAACTATAGGATCTGGCTGGTAGAAAACAATGGCAAGGATGTCTCAGCGAACGATTCTAACCAAGGTCTCAAAAAGGAACACGGGAACTGGCACAACGAGCTGCCTGTCCACCCCCGTCCGGTGAAGATTCGGACCCACAGCCCTCCAGGGCAGACGGAAGGCCGGGTGCGGCAGGCCAGGCCCGGGTCACGCTGGACTTGCACCCCCTTTCTGTTGTAGAGGGTTGGGATTCTGACTGTACACACAGGGCCGCCCCACCTGGGACTCTACCTGGTTGCTCGGCTGGGCCAAGCAACCCCAGTGACACCCCTTCGGCCAAGGTGGCCTGGTCACACACGGACGCCCACAGACACAGGGCTGCCTCTGCCCGGGGCTCACCCAGCCCTGCCCCCCACAAGGCCAAGCTGAAATATCTCAGAACTGGAAACTGCTGAGGGCATCCGTACAACGTTCTCCGGCAATCTGGGCGATGAGGCAGATGCCAGCGGCTCTTTTCTTCTCACAGGTAGTACCGACGTTTGAAATGAACCTGTCAACCAGCGCAGGCCCCTCCCCCCATCCCGTTGGATCCCGGGCACAGCTCAGAGTCCCCACAGCTGCTGGGAAAGGCACTTAATAAAGAGCCCAGTCTCTTTAGGATCTAGGGTCGCTGAGGCCACATCCTGCAAACCGGCCCACCAAAGCCACGCCTACCAGGATCCACGTGACCCCAAAAGAACGAAGGACACCCCAACCACTCTCTGGGATCTCCTGCAGCCTCATGGAGAGCGCAAGGGAAGCCCAGCTGAGAACCAAGAAAGCCACGTCCACGTCCACGTCCAGGCTGGGGCCTCTGGGCCGCATGCGCTCCCCCTGGACAGATGGGCCGCGGCGGAGCCCAGACGGATGCATGGAGGGGGGCCTGGAGGGCTGGACCTGCGCGCAAGCCTGCGGGGCCTCGGGGTTGGGAGAGTCGCTGCAGCGCCCAGGGCACTCAGTCTCCCGGTTGGTTCCGAGCAGTCACTTGTCACCAGTCTGCTGCTCCCCCACATCCAGGGCACCCCAGCCCAGACGACCACAGAGAGACTGACGTGTACCACTCTCCTGCAAAACAGGACACGCCCCACCACCACCACGGTGAGAGGCAATGTTTACAAAACCAGGCGACTGGGTAACGGGAGGGTCCGGCTCACAGACTGACGCCGGGCAGACAGATGACTGGCCCCTCCAGTGGGAAGCACCGCCCGTGGTGGCCACAGTACCCGAGAAGGACACCGCGCACCGCCCTCCCTCTCCCTGACCCCTACCAGGAGGCTGAAACGAAGTGGGCTGTGCCATGGACCGCACAAGAATGTCCACAAGGAACGCGTGGTTCCCTCGCACAGCCCCAGGCCCGCGGGCATTTGGGCCACCCCAGCGCGGGTCGGCGCCTCTGCTCGCGCTAAGAAGGCAAGCAGGTGCCCAGCTGCCCGGAGCTGGAGGACCACCTGTGGCCGGGAGGAGGCGGAGCATCAGGACTGCGGGCCGCCCCAGACACGCCCTCAGTGCGCGCAGCCGGTGAGACAGGGCTGGGACCCTCCGCCGGACCCTCCGCGACAGCCTCGGCACCGCCAGGGGCCCAGCGGTGAGAAACGCGCCGACCCTAGAAGTGCACTGTCCACAGAGGACGCCTAGGACAGTTCAAACCCATTTAAGCAGGAACGAACAGCTACGAACGCCAACGCGGCACCACGGAGCCTCCGCTCCCGAGCACTGACGTTCTCTCGGCTTCACAGTCTGTACCACGGGCTCATGAGAGGCAGCCGTCCAGGCAACGGCCCAGGAGCTGGAAGTTTGAAGGACAGACCAGCTGCGCCGACCACGAACGCTCCACCGCGAAAGGCTCGCAGGACGCTGGCTGGCAGGCCACCCCGAGGCTCCACGCGGAGGGGGACGGCCGCCGGAGGAGCTGGCCGTGCCTTAGGGGCCCGGTGCCCGCGGTGCGGCCGCCACCAAGGCAGCGGCGCCGACACGCGCCAGCCAACTGCACGGGATTCTTTGCAAACACCGTTTCAAGTCAACAGATGTCAAAGTGGTGTGTTTTCTTTAAATATACGTATACACATATATATCCCGTTTAAGTGAGCCTCAATACAGCTGTTCGGAAGTATGCAGTATTAGTAAAAGTGAGAAAATGATTGTAATGTTGAAAACTGTTTTTCAAGTAAAAATCCCAGAGGTACCAGCGCTGCGTTTCCATGCGGACTGCTCCAGGTCCCGGTCAGGCCCGTGGCACTCAGTAACCGCAGCGAGCACAGTGGGGGCTGAGGGGCACCGAGCCTGAGTCCCGCAGGAACCCGAGGGCCCAGAGCCCCACACGGACGGTCTTCCCAGGGGCCACCCTGCACAGCGCACCAGCCAGGCTCCCAGCTGCCAGCGCCACAACCCCGGGAGGCAGAGCCAAGCTGCTCTGGGTCCGCGCGCTGGGCGGGAAGGGGAGGCAGGGAGGGCAGGGAGGGCGAGCCCAGACAGGTGTGTCCTCCGGACGCTACCTCCCCTCCTTAAAGGCCCACATCCCCACCGCCTTACTGATGGATGAAGTGCCCAAAGCTAGCCGGTGAAGAACACAAAGTCGGCCTCAATTCTAAAAAGTTTGGTTATTTGTCTCATTTGATACTTCTTTACCATTACAATTCCCTATAGGTGTCCATTTTTTATCACGTTCTCAGGGAATAAGCAGATAAAAGGCTCTTAGGTGGAAACAGTGAAAAGCTTCAGCCCAAACCTCTGGGTTTAAACCTCCCAAACCGCCCAGCTTCCTCCAGGCAGGCAGGGGGGTCAGGGAAAGTTCACAGCGTTCTCACACACATCCCAGCAGCACAAAGGCTGAGAGGTTCAACAGCAAAACCACGCTCCCCAACACTGAGGGACACACCTCCTGTGTCCCCACAGAGAGGGCAGGGGCCGGGGATGCGAGGCCCACAATCCCTTCTCCGCACTCAGGGTCATGGGACCATGTCAACCTGGGTGGCAGTGGCCCCCGCCCCTGTCCCCCCCCCGACTCAGCTCGCTGTCCCCTTGCCTGTCCCCTGACACCGCACGAGCCACATTGTACCGAGGGCCCTGGTGCGTCGGAGCCCCAAGCACGTCCACAGGGCAGCTCCCAAGCCGGCCCGGTGCGCCTGCGTCAGCCCTCAGGTCAGGTGCCCGACTCTGTCCCAGGTCGGCCTCTGGCTGGCGTGGCTGTGAAGACTGACGCGCTCAGCTGTGACAGGGCACCGGGGCTCCTCACGCAGGGTGCCGTGCGGGACAAACACAGTGACTGCAGGCCTCGACTCGGGACAAAGTCGCCATTCATCCCGCCTGGAAGCACCGGGCTTGGACCGGGGGCAGCGAGGAGCCAGCGGATGTGTCACTGCAGCGAGTCGGAACCGCCTCTGGTTGGATGGAGCCCCGCTGACAGCACCCCCTGGCCCCGCACACCTGTCCGCACAGACCTGCCCCCACCGGGGGGCCCCAATGACAGCCTCTGGGTCCCAGCGTAAAGCTGCTCTCAATGGGCTCTGATGCGGGGGGCCTGGTGTCAAACCCCTGCCGGAGCTCATTCTTAAATCTCAATGCCATTAATCATCCGACATTCAGCCTGGCAGAACTCGGGAATTTGCATTTCCACAATGGTGGCTTTGAAAAAAGGACATACATGCAAATGTCCCACAAACTGTACAAGAATTTTCAGAGAATTGCCAAAACAAACCATCAATGCTTCATTGACAGTGAATTTTCTGAGCTCTTCAGAACGACTGAGTATTCGTGATTTTTAAAGACAAAACACAATTTGAGGATTAAAAAAAGAAGTAGGTTGAAAAAGAAGTGGTTATGTCTCCATGATTTGCAGAACAAACCTTGACTGATTAAGCTCCCAGATAATGAAGGCAGGGAGGCTGCGGGGGAGGGGCTCTAAGCTGCAAGTGCCGCCCTGGGGCTCGCCAAGGCCCCCAGGGAGGCGGTTCTGAAACCCCAACTACTTCCCACAGTTACTCAGCCTGCTCAGCTGGGGCAGATCCGGCCCCATCCCCCCCCCCACACACACACACACCTGCATGGGTGCCTGCGGCCTGGTGTCAGCCCCGGGTCTCTCTCCCTGGTGCCCTAAGGGCTCAGCTCCTCCAGCCAAACGCTGGGGACTCTCATCTTTCACAGAAGGGTCTGGAAGCTCCTCTCCAGCTGCCCAAGAAGCTGCTGCACACCCTGCTGGGCGTGAATGAGGCTGACCTCCTGCCCCGTGCCTCCCTTGCTCAGGGGCAAGGCTGCCCAGGGCTCACTCCAGGCCCAGAACCCACCTGTCACCAGCAGCCCTCAACTGATGCCTGTTGACAACTGCAGGTTCTCAGAATTCACTCTCTCTCTTCAGAGTCCCTGAAACTTCGCAGGATCCCCGAAACATCCCATCATTGCAAAGCACAATTTAAAGGACAAAAAAATACTTCTTTCTGAGATAACATCTATCTTAAAACATAACGACCTCGGCGGCCAACCTGGTTGCAACAAACAGACTGGAGATCAGGCCCAGGAAGCCAGGCCTGAGCCTGGACCGAAGGAGGGCAGACAGCCACCTCCAGGGAGGCTTCCGGGATGGAACCCTGACGGAGGCCTGAAGAAATCAAACTCTGCAAAACTCAGCCAAGCCCCTGCGGGCGCAGATTCTTTGGTGACTAAAGAGTTTAGTGACTAGAGTTTAGTCCTTTTATGCAGACAGGGTATTTCAGACTCAGCAGAGAATTAAGAAATCAGAGAATGGTCCACGTTAAATCACTGATCTCACCTACGCACGTTTCCCTCAAGACAGCTACTTTGCTTTTCACAAGACTCGGTCCGTGCCGCCTTCCGAGATGCAGGGGAGAGCAGACCCTTGAGTTCCCACCCTGACCAGCCAGTTTTCTATCAAGACTCAGGTGTGCATGACCACACATGGGTCCCCGAGCGCCTGCCAGATGGGCCCTGAGACTGGCAGGGTTCCTTCCGGCACCACTGGTACCAAGAAGGCACCCTTCGGGGGCGGGGTGGGGCTGGGCTGGAAAGGCGCGGATGGCGTCCTCTGGTTTTCCTGTGAGCGGGCTGCGTTCCCCATCTCCCAGGCACGCTGTTGGCAGGCCAGGCGCAGTCTGTTGCGGGGGGGGGGGGACACAAAGGCAGGGAGGGAAGGACCTTTGCCCGTCCTGCAGGCGGGTCGCACTGGCCCCCTTCCCTCTGGCTCAGGCGGGGACAGCCTGCCAGGCGGGGCCCTGTGTCCTGTGCACCCTTCCTGACCCGTGTCAGCACGTCCCACAGGGAAGGGCTAGAACTTGGGACTGGGCCACGAGCACCCTATTTCAGAACCTCTTCCCCTTCTTCTTACCGTCAAGGAAGAGTTCTTTGAGGCTAAATCAATCCAGGCCCTTTCCGCAGGCTGCTCACCTCGGGGCAAACACTGATTCAGAGCAATAAAACCGAGCAGCAAGCGGTTGTACGTCAGCGCGCGGCCGGCCTGGCGCGCTCGTAAAGAACGGCCATAAAACCCGGAGCGCCCTCCCCAGCAGAGGGAGCGCGAAAGGAAAACAGGGGAGGGGAAATCAGACGCACCAGATACAAAGGCCACGCTATCACCGGGCTGAGCGCGCTGCGAGTGCGAGGGAGGGCGGGGACCCCGAGGGCCCCAGGGGCACGGCGGGGTGGGGCGCGAGGCCTCTGAGGTGGGGAGGAGAGAGCGCGGGTGCGGGGAGGGTGGGGCAGAGACAGGGCCCCCTCTCGGGTGGAAGGCGGGGTATTAGAGACTTCGCCTTCGAGCAAAGCCAGTGAGTGAGCAGCAAGGACTTCTTTTCTCCCCCGTCCGCCGCAGTTATAAACGCAAACGGAAACACTAAAGGGTGTGAGCGATGCCAGACAGTGGGTAACGGCACCAACTGACCAAACACTTGGAGGAACTTCCTAGAAGATACAAGTCCGACGGGACCAAAGTGACAAGGAAACCGCCCTAGAGATCAGCCCATCACTGGCGCAGGGCAGAACGCCAAGCTCACGCGGGGAGGGCCCCGCCCCCGCCAGGCCCCGCCCCCCACCGGCTGCGCGCTCCGCCCCCTGCTGCAGCTCCAAGGGCTGCTCTGGGAGGAGAGGTCAGCCCTGAAGGACCCCTGAACACCCGAGGGACAGGAGTGTCCAGCGAGCGCGGGCCCCAGGGGTACCACCACCACGGCCGGGAAGGAAGAGGCTCAGGCCTCCGCGAGAAACGCGGACGGTCTCCCGAGCGCTGCAAGAGCGAACCTGAGGTTCCGAGCGTGCACGGCCGCTGCGCCCGCCGGTCCAGCGGTTCCGTGAGAGGGCCGATCCGGTGCAGAGGGACACGTAGGGAAGTGCGTGCACGAACCATGGTCGGTCTGACGCCAGTTCGGGGCTGCTGCACGTACGTAGTGCACCAGCCACGTCAACACCCATCTACCAGCCATCGAAAGTCAGCTAGACTCATACCGACAAAAACTGCTCGCAATACGTTAAAACAGAAGCTCCCCAAGGGATGATTTCACGCCATGAGAACACTGCGCACCGCCCCTGGGGCTCAGACACAAGGAGCAGGGCACCTTTCGCCCTCTGCTTGACACACCTTGATCTAGACGCCAGATTCTGTCCTCCACATGGTGCCCCTCCCTGGCCAGCACTCACACCCATAAAGCCTTCACATCTGAATACGCCTGGGCATCCTGCCCCTTCACATCTGAATATGCCTGGGCATCCTGCCCTGCCGGGCTTCAGGCCACAGGAAGGTGGAAGAAGGTCCCAGGCGATCCCAAAGCAAGAGACCCGGACTCCACAGCCACACTGATGGAAGGGTGGGTGTGTGAGGGCCACCCCCTCCCTGGATACAGGGAGGCTGGAAGTGGCAGCAGGTGGCTGCGCTGGGACTTTGCGAGGGGAGAAAGAAATCCTAAGGCGTGTGGCCCACAGCACACTTTGGAAGCTCAGGGCCCCGCAGACGTGGGTCCCAATCCCAGGTAGCCACTTACTTGCTCCTTCACCCCAAACAAGTCCCTCCTTCCATCCAGGCCTGAGAGTGCCAGGGTGCTGTGAGGACCGACCCGTGCGGCACCCCAAGTGTAGGGCCTCACAGAGGCACGCCAAGGGGCTCCTGGGTCACACCCAGCTCAGGGCCCAGCCCCAGCCCCAGCCCCCCGCAGCCCCCCAAACAAAGAAGCTGGATGAGAAATCAACTCTCCAAGTCACAAAGTGACCTTTAAGTGTCACCTCCCAAAAGCTCCATGCCTGAGCCCTGGCACAGCAGCCCAGGTCTGCCATCAGGTCAGCCGCCTGGCCGAGTCTCCTGAGGACTTGCTCCTCCCCTGAGATGAAGGACAGGCGGTTGGCGCTGCACCGGGTGCGGGCACAGACCAGCAGGGCCGTCATCAAGGAAGACAAGACTACAACCTGCAACAAGCTGCCGCCTCCAGGGACACCCTCTCTGCCCCAGGCAGCCCCCCGGCCTTACCTGGGTGGCTTTGGGAGCTCATCGCTGGCAGCGTCTGCGCCTTGCCGTGACTCAGTGGCTCGAAACTTCCACGGGGACAATGCTCCACGCAGCTCCAGAGTCCCGCGGACACATACGAGCCCAGTGGCGGGCCGGGGCAGGGGCAGGTCAGCGCCGCAGGGCGAGGCGGGGCGTCCGCCGGCTCAGGGGAGGGCCTGCGTGGGGACACAGAACACAGTGCAGTCAGTGGGTGCGCCGAGGAGCCCCGGATCAGTTCTCGCCCATTCCCCACTGCCGGGCACAACCACCACCTGGGCGGCTCTGGAGATAGGAGGCACCGGGTGGGGGGCTGTCGGCAGAACGTGCAAACACATTGAAAAGGTGAAAGCGACCTCGCCCCATCGACAGAGAGCACGGCACAGGGACGCCCGCCCGCCCGCCCGCCGCCACCATGCACTGCCTGGCCGCAGCCCCGCAGGGCCAGCTGCACACGGCAGCCTCATTCCAGTTGTTCCCGGGCCCCTCTCCAGAATGGCCGTGTCCTCGGCTGGCTTCCGTGCCCTTGTTGTGAAGTAGCAGGCACCTTTCAAAGGGAAGTGATTACGAAGTCGCCCACGATGCCGTCACAACGGGACCGACATTTGTAACCTCCTGACACGTTTTCCCTTGCCTTTTGCGCCCAAACTGCCAGCTCCCAGCCATGCCCCCTACTCTGTGCTGCCCTCAGGTCAGTTTACCACAGTCCTTACCTCCCCTGGCCCCACAGGCTGCAAGGCCCTGTAAGGAAGCCGCCTCTCCGCCACGTCGGGTGGGCGGCCAGGACCGGGCGGCCCGTGACACCCTCTCCCCAGGACCAGACCAAGAACTCCCGCCACCAAGCACCCGCTTCGTGCTGAGGCATCAGCAGGGACTGTTTAGACCGTGTGATGAGCATGTATTACTTTTATAATCAGAACATAAAAATACCCTGAAAAAATGGTACCTATGAAAATTCTCCTATTGACCCTGGCTTAAGGCCCACCTGAGGCCTGTCTGCCGTCTCTTCCTGTGCCAGCGGGACAGACCCCTGCTCCTGATGCCGTCACTCAAGGCTCCTCTTCCCAGTTCCTCATAATCGAAGAACCCTGTCCACACGACCTGGAAGCAGTCGCTCCCCAAGACTGGCTATTTAGGTGGTTTCCAAGTTCAGATTCTCTGTAACTCTGTGGTTAATATCTTAATGATTACGGTTCTGCAGCCGGTTACTTCCCTATGAAACACAGTTTTAGTTTTCAGGTTCGGAATTTTTACTCATGTCTTGGTCAGAAGGAACTTTTCCTGAAGGCAGTGTAGTGGGCTGGCCAAAGCCCATTTAGATTTCCCGTAAAATAAAAGGCGTGTTCTTCATTTTCACCAATCACTTTAAGGATGTGGATACTTCGAGTAGGTGGGCTCTCTCCCACACAGTAGAATGTTGATTGTCCTCAATTAACGCCTCAATGGCATCGCTGTCCACTTCAGCTGGTCTCCCCGACCGGAGCATCGCCCACCGAGAACTCTCCGGCACGAAACCGCGCACACCCCTCCCGACACGCTCCATGGGTCACGGCCCCTTCTCTGCGCCCTGCGCCCATCTTTTTTTGTGTTTCAGTTGTTTTTACCTTTCTTGAAATAATAAAGCATGATACCCCAAAAATGCTGTGTATCTTCTTCCATCCTCAATGTAAAAACGGCTACACAAAAACTCACCAGCTTTGGTTAAGTTTTTTCAAAAAGCACGCTGACACGACAGCTGTTGCAACACAGTCTGACAGAACCGCGTCAAAGGAAGTTACAGATGACCAAGCACCGCAAGGGCCATCTTACTGGGGGGAAGAAAGAAAACGAACCTTTTGGCCGACCCAATAGATGGCATGCCTGCAAAGCCTTGCAAATCTCAGATGGCTCTCCACCCAAGTCACCTCTCGGCTGGCTATGAAAGCCGCACACATCCCCCCAGGCCCCTGCGCGCTGCTGCACCCCCTGCTCTGCAGGGCACGCCCGTGGGCAGGGCGGGGCTTCCTCCCAGGGAGCTCGTGGGGGCTGGGGGCGCTGCTGTTGTCACTGTCACTGGATTCTGTCTGGATCGGGCCAGAATTTTTTTAACCTCGAAACGCGCAGATGTTTTCAGAAGATGCCCGGGAAGAGCCTCCCTTCTTTACCAGCCTCTGTGCTCGGGCAGCGCTCCTCCACACCGTCCGTGCTGACGATCGCTTTGCTAACGGGCCCTGGCCTCTCCAGCGGTCCCCAGACGTCCGCTGGGCTCGCTCGTCACCGCAGCACGGCCGCCCTGGGTCATTCTCACACCCAGGCACTTTCGCAGGCGTGCTCCCTGCCGACCACTTCACTCCCCACGGCTTCCACTGCAGGCCTCAACCCGACAGCCCGCCTCCCGCCAGTTCCCTGACAGCGCCGCCCTTCTCCCCCCCTCCCTCCGATCCCCTCCTCACGCCCTTCTGCCCGTGTGCGGGGTCGTGTCGTCTCCTAGCCAGGCTTGTGAGATTCGTTCTCTGACTTGGGCAGTAAATCACTTTTGGAGGTAAGTTCACCTCCTGCGGTTCGGAGTAGGTCCCTTCCCACATCCCGGGACACCTTTCTGAGGCCCTCAAACGAGAACAGCTCTGGCCCGGGCTGGGTTCTGCCCAAACGCCATGCGCACCTGCCCCTACTCCATGCGTTCACCGCGATGCTGGCTAGGGGCCTCCTCCGGGCTCTGCTCTGGCAGCTGCCACGCAGCCGGCTCTCAAGCTCACGGTGGAACAGCAGTAGAGCTACCTTCAAATGTGCCGAGGCTGAAAACGCTCGGCCGGCAGACCTGCACGGAGCCGGCCCTTCAGGCGGAGGGCCAGTCCCGCCAGCCGGGCGCGCAGCAGCGTGCCGAGGCGGGAGGAGCCTCGGAAATGGGAACCACGGATGTAAACGTAAAGTCTCCTCTTAGGCTGACTTTCTAAGGAGAACTGTTCAAAGCAAGAATAATAATGCACTGAGAAGTTTACATCATAGGGACTAAGAAAACACGTCAAAAATAACCCAGGCCGGGAGCACCAGAGGCGTGAAGCGGCCACTTAGGTTCTCGTTAATGTGCCAATAAAAAATGACACAATCATAAAAACAACCCAAAGGCAGGCCGGAAACAGGAAAAACAAAAAACAAAAAACTGTGACCAACAGAAAGAGGGCAGCTTTAAACCCGAGTCCATCGGTCACCGTGTCAACGGCCCACCCCGCCCCGCGGATCAGGGAGAAGACAGGGCCCACCCCCACAGAGTTCGAGCAGGAGGACTCGGGGCGGGACGACACGGGTCCATCAACCGTCCCCATCTTTTCACACCCAGTTAAAATGCTGCCGGCAAAGAGCCTGCTTTCAGTATAAAGACAGAAACAGATAACAGGTAAGAGGTGGCAAAGGTGCCTCGTGCCAGCGCTCATCCAAAGGGAGCTGTCGCCGCCCCGCTAACACCAGGCAGGGGGCGCAGCGGCGCGGCTCTGGCCGGGGATCAGCTTCGCCGTCAGGAGGGTAAGGGCTCAGCCGGCGAGAGGACGGAACAGTAACAAACTCGCAAACACTGAAGCACGGAGCCTCCCGCTGGAGGAACAACTTCACAGAACTGCACGGAGAAAGGGACAGACGTGCAGCTGGAGCGGGCACTTCAACCCCTGCCGCCGGTCGCTGCTGGAACGAGCAGACAGAAAACCGGCAAAACTGAAAAGGACAGGAGGCTCTGCAGACAAGCGAGTGCGCGTTCCCCGCCTTCTTCCTAAAGGCACACAGAACACGCACCGAGACAGGCAGCTCCAGGGCGGTAAATTTTAAAGGACTCGAGTCAAGCCGTTCAAATATACGTTCTCTGACTCAGCTGAAGTCAAGGCAGAAATCAAGCACAGAGACACCTGGAAAACTCCGAATACCGGGAAACCGAGGCACTCCCGGGGCAGAGGAGAGACTGAAACACAAACCGGAGAGTCTCTGAAGTGAGGCCTTGAACGGAAACGAAAACGCAGCGTGTCACGACGTGTGTGGCAGGGGGACACTCGGGCCGCCGGGAGCCCACCCTGCCGACGCGGGTCTCGGCCAGCGCCTCCAGGCGCCCCCTCCAGAAACGAACGGGGTAAACCCGAAACGGGCAGAGAGGAGCGGACGCCGACGCGGTGGAAAAGAGGGGAGAAGCGCGGGGACCGACAGCAGGTTCTCCGGGACGAGGAAAACCGAGAGACCGCCAGCTGAGCCCGCGAGAGCGCGGAGGAGACAGGCCGGCGTCAGAGTGAGCGGTTCCCGTGCGCCGCGTGGGACTGGACGGCGAGCACGGAACGCCACCAACAACCTCCTGCCGATAACTGTGACACTCTCGGTGAAGCCCACAGGACGGCGCTCACGGAGGCCCACCCGGCCCTGGCGTCTGCAGGGTGCCGGACCGCTGGACACCCAGCTGCTCTCTGCCCCCACGTCCCGCCGCTCCTCGCTCTTTGGCGCCTTCACCGGAACTGCACTGCGCAGGCGAGCCGCCACGCCCACGGCTCCGTGCGGCCGACCCCGCGCCCCCATGAGCGCGGCTCCGGGTGCGCGCTGGTTCTGCGCGGCAGGCACAGCCCGACGCTGCCACCAGCGCGCATTCTGTGGGCCCCCAGGAGCCCCTGCAGGTGCGCCCCCCTGTGCTCCTGACAAGCCCCGCCCCCACCTCTCTCTCTTTTTTTAAAGCGTTCTTTACTTTCCTGGAACCAACCGCTTCTGCGGGAGCCTGGTCCCTTTCTTTGGAGCCGGGGCGACCTGCGCTGCACGCGGGCGCTCCCAGCAGGCGGTGCGCAGGCACCCACCTGTCCCGCCTCCACGTGCAGTCTGTGTCTCTAAAATCCCGAGCGCGCACGGACGCCTCCCCCCCTTCCCTGGTGTCCGGGGTCCGCCTGCTCCGGCACCTGTCAGCAGCCTTGGCTCCCCTGTCCCCACTACGTTGACCTGTGTGTCCGACGCCCGTGCAGAGCCGCTGACCCGCCCACGCCGCCCAGCCCGCAGCGCTCGGTCCACACACCGTTTCCCCGCTCGGTCCTCTCCGCTGCCCCCCTCAGCTCAGTGGGCGGCGCACTGGCGGCAGCACTTGAGTCACTGGCAGTGTTTGTATTTCATTTGGGTGCCCCCACATCCTGGCTGCGTTTAACTGTTTGCGTATTTTTGGATATGTGAAGAGTAAGAAATACAAATTTTGTTTCAGTGGGGAAAAAATGTGTTCATGTTGGTATTTGCAATTTAAATTTAAGATTTCAGAGTTTTGATGTAAATTTCTCTTCCTTTTAAAAAACCTTCCTGTGTCACCGGCACTTTGAACGTGCACGAAATAAACAGGGGAGCGTGGTGGGCCCCTGACCCCGGCCCCAAGCGGCCCCCAAGCCCCGTGCGTCTCCTTCCGCGTGCTCTGAAATGCCCCAATTTCACGTGCACGGTTGTGAAAGTGGGGGGCGCATCCGTGTAACCCTGTCACCTTATGAGCTTTTTCTTACTTTTAAGTGCCTTACCAAACTAGCCAGAAATAAATATCCTTGCCATAATGCATTCAGAAGCCGGTTCTGTTAGAAAACAGTGCAGCTTATCACTGTAGCGTGTCCTCCACACTGTGGGACCCAGAAGCCCCTGAGGGTGATGGAGCAGGACAGGGCGTCTGGGCTGGGCTCTGGGGCCGGCGGAGAAATAGCACCAACCCCGACAGGGAGGCCCCCCTGCAGAGCCAGGGCTCGGGGCCCTGAGGGGAGCATGCCCTCCATGCAGCCCAAGCCCAGCCTCGGGGCTCCTCTGCACCGAGGGCAGCCCCGGCCGCCCCTGATAAAGGCGGTCTCGGACCCAGGTGGTGCTGGGGCCCACAGCCTCCCGAGAGGAAGGCAGTGGGGGCCGGGGGCTGGAGAAGCAGAGGCAGATAACCTGGAAGACAGTGGACCTGGGCCAGGAGGCTGAAGAACCAGTTCAGAATCTGGCGGACAGAACCTCAGCGCCCAGCCTGGGGACCCTGGTTTGGAGAAGCAAGTAACTACAGCGCAGTGTGTGAACCCACGGAGGTAAGAACGCAGGTTCCAGGCGCAGGCCTCTCCGAACAAAGGTGTATCTGCCGCGGTCCACGGGCACAAGCCACGGAAACCATCTAGGCAAATTAAGGAAGCTCCCGGAAGAAACCGGGGATCTGGAGAGGCCCGGGAAGGGTCCTGCGGCAGAAGTCACGGCCAGCCCCGCAGGGACCTTGTCCGAGACTCATTCCCGGGGCCGCACCTGCGGGCCCGTGGGAGTCACGGCGCTTGGCCAGGGCAGGACACCTTGACCAGCAGACCCACTGGGGTGACTCCAGCAGGAAAGGGGTCGTTCCCCGAGGAAAACGAAGAGCTGGCCAGGGGAGGAAGGAATGGCACTGGGTGGACAAAGGCCACGGAGAGCCACGAGGGACCCGGCGACCCCAGCGCCAAGGCCGGAGCTGCGGACGTGCTCTGTGGGGCTGAAACAGCAGCTCCCCTGCAGCCTGGACGGCCCAGGCCTCCCCAGTGGCCGGCTCCCCCACGGGACCCACGGGTGGGACGGCGCCTGTGCTGGCTGTCGGATGGACACCTGCCTCCTGTGGATCGGCCCTGAGTTCCCGAGACCCCACGGCCCAGCCTGGGAGAGCGCCCTGGCAGCGGCACAGCCTCGGGGCAGTCTCTGCCTTCGGGACCACACTGGGTCCCTGAAGCGGACGGACACCTGCAGCAGTGTTTTCAGGGCCGCACGGCAGGGCAGAGGCTCGGGGGCAACGGCAGTGGGCGCACCAAGGTCTCCAGACCAGCTCACGGACGCGTCCCCAGCAAAGAAGCTGTGCCCTTCCCGTGCCCTTCCCCCCGGAACCCTGGCCCCTCACCTCACGGGCTCACTCCCCAAGCCTGTCTCCCCGGAAAGGCTTCTCCTGAGCTCCCCGGCAGCGGTCCCCTCACCCCCGCCCCCGCTCTCTTCCCCGCACAGCTCCCGTCGCGGGATTGTGTGCGGAGGAGGGTGCTCGCCCCCTGGTTCGCGCTGTCACGGTCAGCCCCGCAGGCACACGACGAAGGCGCGCTGAACGGGATGAACTTCGAAAAGGGTCCCGCGTGCACCTCAGGAACCCGCTGCAAAGGGGCTGAGGCCCGACGCGAACCGCAAACCCAGCAGCGCGCCGCCCCACCGGCGGTGACCGGAAGGGGGCTGCGGGGCCACATCCAGACTTCCGGTGACGATGGCGGCCTCGCGCAGCCGCAGCCGCGTCACAACTGCGACGCGGAGCCGCCCGCACTGGGAACCGTCAGAAACCGAGCTGGACGGAAGCCCCGCACCTACGGAATCAAAGCAGAAGCCACGCCGAGACTGGTGGGGGCGCGGAGACGGGAGGCGGCCGCCCCCACAGCCGCACGGGGCGGGCAGAAATCGGGAGGGACGCCTCGGGAGCCCGACCCCGGCCCAGGGTCCAGCGCCAGGAAGGAAAGTCCCCACAACTTCTCCTGCCGACACCAGCGGGGACTGAGGCTGCGGGAGACAGAAAGTGCCCTCCTGCAGGGCCCACGCATGGACTCACTGGGCTCACCCCGTCGGAGAACCACACCTAACGCAGAAGATTCCGGAAACCCAAAAGCAAGTGGCCTCAGGAAGCCTCTGCCTCGGAGGGGGTGGGGCTCCCTGCCGACAGAGCCACGGGAGCGACAGGTAATAGACACCTGGCTACAGAAGGAATCTGCGTATTTTAATGGAAGTGCTGGGACGGAGCAGAAAAGTCAGGAACGCAGCGCCTCACAGCTGCGAGCTGAGACGCCTGACGGGGAGAGCAGTGCCACCAAACTCGCTGGGTGGGACCCGGTCTGAGAGCACCGCGCTCGGTGACACCGCCGACTTGTCCAACCGCAGCCCCCGCCCCCGCGTGCAGCCGCACCGCTTCGGCGGGAGGCCCCTGGACCGCCCCGTGCAATACGCGCAGTGCGAGAGCACACCGGAGAGCTCACACCCAAGTACGACAAGACGCGAGGGTGACGCAGCTCCTCTTGCCCCGCCGGGAACACCCAAGGCCCTGCACCCGCAGCAGATCCCTCCTCCTCCAAGGAAACACACAGCGCGCGGCCCCGAGATACGAGGAATCACAGGGGCTTGCGGCTCCAGGAGCCTTGGCGCCGCCTCCCGAACGGCATCTGACACCTGCGCCTGCCCCTCTCCGACCACACCGAACACTCCCGACGCGCTGGGCGAGCGCGGGACGTGGGACTCGAACACAGCCGCCTTCGCGGTGCACTCCCCCCGGGTTTACAGCAGGCGCCTCGAGCCCGCATCTGGGGCGGTGAGCCGTGGGGAAGAGTCTGCAATTCTGACTGACAAGCTCCTTCAGAAGGGGCGCGGTCGCTCCGCCAATCAGGCAGCCTGACACCAAGCGTCTACTCACTCGAAGACATCACTGTCTTTATTTTTATTTCCATTCCAAACAGAGGAAACGAAACCAAATGCGTCACTATGGCTTAAGTGGGTGCTGATACCTCCTCCGCCAAAGGTCTCAGTTACCTATAGTTCTTCCTCCCCACAGCTGCCCTTGGGAATTTTAGTTGTCCTAATTTCATAGAATAAACCATAAAACTTCCAAAGAGTCAAAGTCTTATTGTTAAAAATCCTTACAAGAACACGCTTTTTAGAATCTCATTAAGTGACCACAGAGAATGAGGCAGACAGCAAGGAGGACACATTTGCCCGCTGACCGCAACCTCCTGCATCCCGTCACGCAGGCAAAGAATGACCACAGCTCCAGGTCCACGCGCCTCCCCTCCACGGCCTTGGCCTGCCAGGCTGGTGGGCGAATGGGGCTGTGGGCGAGGCCACACAGCCTCTGGCACCCCGAGGTGGGAGGAAGCAAGCCAGTCACCAGTGGAAGGCACCATGGGGCCTTCCCTGAAGAGGAAAAGCCAGGATGCCCCTCTCACCACTGGCCGTCACCGGCCTCCTGGAGATGCTGGCCGGGGCAACACGGCAAGAAAAAGCAACGGAAGGCACCGGGACTGAAGAGAACGCGCTGCTTCGTCCGCAGACAACACACGCTGTGCACAGGAAACTTAGAGCACTCAGAGCGGCCCACCAGCGACCGGCAGACTCCTAGGTGGACTTCACAGATCACCAGGTGCAAGGTCAGTATACAAGGAGCTACTTCATTCCTACACACCAGCAACGAACAGAAAATAAAAAAGACACCATTTACCACAGCATGCAATACCACCAGATCAGGAAGCATCCAGGCCCAAATCCACCAGAAGGTGTATAAGAACTTAAACTATGAGATGTTAGAAGTGAAAATAAAGGTCTAAATAAACGAAGAAATATACTGTGCGCGTGCATTGGAGGTCCAACAGGATTGAGATATCGGTGTTCCACAAATTAACTGGTGGTCAATGCAGTCTCAGTCAAATCCTACCAGAATTTCTTCAAAAACTGGCAAGCTAACTGTGAATTTATATGGACGTACAGGGGACCCAGGACAGTGATCCTGGGGAAAAAAAGACCCAGAGGACTTACCCTACTAAATCTCAGGATTTATGATGCACCTGCGTGCATAAGACATTGCTACAAGACTAATGAGTAAAACAAGGAACAGAATACTCCGGAGTGAGACCAGCACAAACCCAGCCACGTGGTGAGAGCAGAGGCTGCCCTCCGGTCCACAGTGAAGCATGCCAGGGCCGGGCCCGTGGCTGCCTTCACGCAGACGAGCAAGTCACGGCCCACCTTCAGGAACGTTAGCGAGACAGATCGCACAGGCAGCAGGTAAGGCAGCCCAGCCGAGCCTGGAGGGCAGCAGAGAGAGAGATCTGCAGGGAGACGAAGGTTCTTAAACAGAGTTTTAAGTCTTCTTTTGAGGCACTGACCATAAGGGGGAAGGAAACAATACATTGTTCTCTGCACCGAACTCAGAACTATGGTCCCTCAAACGCCCGGTGTTAAGAGTAAAAATGCAGCACAGAGTGCAGAGCAGTTAATCTGGCCAAAATACATCCTGCAAAGGACCATGATCCCAAATAGATAAGTAAGTCTTACAAATCACTACGTTTAAAAAGGAAGACAACACAAATAAAAAATGGGCAAAAGGCATGAACAGGCACTTTCGCAAAGCAGGGTGCCAACCATCCATCGGCACACAGAGAAGGGCTCAGCTTCGCACCCACAGGGAAATGCAAGCTAAGATCACAGCCAGGCATGGGCACGGAAGTGGAGCTGGGGCTCACACTAGACCGCAAGTGTGAGTGTGAGGGCACGACACTGGGGAACCTGTCTGGCGACAAGCACTGAAGTGGAACCGCACTCACCTGGGCCCCGCCAAAGACACTCCTGGGCGCACGCCCTGCAGAAACTCGTGGATTTGCTCACCAAAGTCGTTTACGAGCAGGACACCGATAGCAGCACTATCGTGGCAGCCAGATGCTGCAACCGTCCCAGCTGGCCCTGCACCGCAGAACGAACAGATCTCGGACAGCCCCACCGCAGAGAATGCCACCCAGCCAGGAGAGTCCACGAACAACACCCGAAGCAGCAGCCTGGTGCGTAGCACGCACACCGCACTGGGCGAGGACGGACACACAGAGGCCCACGCTGCACAGCCCCGCGTGGCCAGGCCCAGGCCGGGTGGGAGGAATCGGGTCACTCCCGCGCTGTCAGAAGACCGGTCGCCTCGGTTGGGGGCGGGACGAGGGGGCTGGTCACGCTGTTTCCTGATCCAAATGCAGAATGGTGAGGGTCGGTGAAGTGGTTTACCTGGTGGACAGTCACCCACTGAACTCTTCGGGCTGGGGGGACAGGGGGAGACAGAGAGAGAATGAGTCAACTCCCCCAAGGCCGTCCTGCATCCGAGAAAGGTCCAAAACTGACACCTGAGCAGCGGACCCGTCCCACCGCACTCCTTGCTCACACCATCTGGGCAACGGGCGTGCACCGCACAGCCCCTGCCGCTGCCCTCCCATGGCCGCCAGGCACTGGGGCGCGTGTCCAACCGCCCCTCTCGGACCAGCTGGAGCTCATGGACGGCGCAGGCTTGCTCCGCCGGAAGGGCACGGGGGCGTACGCGGGCCCAAGCCCGGCTCTCGGACGGAGAAACACACACACGAAGTAACTTTCTGTCTGAATGTGCCCCCGCTAAGCAGTTAATGTAATTGACATTTAATTAATTTAAATTAATTCAAATTTTAATCAAAAAACAAACTCCTGACTGATTTTTCTGAGTCCTATCTGCATGGCGAGCTCTTCGAACGAGCGCTGTTTTGTCCGGCGAACATCCTTAGCGAAGCGCGCACCGTGAGGTCCAGCAGTTTCGTCTGGGGGAGGGCCATTTTGCCCTAGGTGGTCGTGCGGCGGAAGACTTGACACTCCCTTCCCCGTAATTCGTTGGGACAGATTCACCTTTCAGCTCCCCAGTGGGCTCTGCACTTGAGAGCAATAAAGCTTCCTCTCAGTGCGTCCCAACTGGGAGCAGCCCACTCGTCCCGAGCGACGCCAAAGCAGGCCCCGCCACCGCGCAGCAGCCTCCTCCTGGCCGCCCTGGGACAGCCGGGCCCAAGGCTGGGGGACAGCGGGCACCGGCGCCGGCCGCAGACGGCACCAGGCCATGGGAGCGCCGGTGCAGACGCGCAGTGTGCGCACGGGAACAACCGCCGGCGGCAACGCAGCATCAATCTCTCCCCAAAACAAAACAGCCCCCAGCCCCGGACCCCTGTCCATTCGGCTGCGCATCAATAACCAGCCGCACCACGGTTTTAACATGGTTAAACTTCTTAATAAAATAAACGCTTTAGATTAAGGGTCCAAATGGATCAAGGGTCCTGATAAAACAATGCTTGTTTCCTTTAGCTGCGACAGAAAATAAAGGATTCTGGCAGGCAGGGGCCTGGAGATGGGACTTTCAAGTGTGAAATTCTGGATCACTTAACATCAAATAGCCCTGAGTGTTTCCACAGGAGGCAGCCGAGGCCAGGGCTGTCCGCAGCGGAGAGACGGCCACAGCCCCCGAAGTGAAACAGGACCTGGATCGGTGCCCCACACAGGACGCCCCGGGCTGGTGACAAGCAGCCTCATGCCCTCCGACTGCTACCACCATAAACCCGGCACAGGCTGCTTCCCTGCCCTCGCCGCCAGTCCTGGGAGAAGGGACGCCAGCTCGGTGACGGGAAGCTCTGAGGACAGAGGTGAAGCCGCTCCTCCTCCCCCACCACACGGAACCGCCGTCTCTGAACCTGCTTGTGGGAGTGTGTCCGGGTGTCCCCGGGACGGCGCCATGTGCCTGCCTCACTCTGTGCCTCCGAGCACGAACGGTGTAGCTTTCCAGGGGCGACAGGACCTGCGAGGCCACCGCAGGCGACACGCGGAGGAGGCTGCGAGAACCCCGGGCCTCCGCTGGGCCCGGCCGACCGTGAAACGCTGCCTCTCCGGTCACTCCCTAGTCTGTCTCACACTAACTTCCTTCTCATGGAACAGTATAGACTCTCCATCACTACGGAGCGGGTTAGTTTCCAGAGATGAAATGTTCTAAACTTCTGTATTCGTTGCCAAAACAATATCACCAGACAGGAGCCCCTGAAACAACAGCTCCGTGGGGACCACACCCATCAGGACCCAAGGGTGCGGCACGGGGAGACCTGCCCCAGCCCAGGGCTGCACCCTCCCAGCAGAGCAGACTCCTCCCGGCACCAGTGAGGCGACACCCTGCGGGCCTCCCACCAACAGGGCGCACGGACACACGGTATGCGTGGACATGCAGTGTGGCCCCTCACCGTCCTGTCCACACCAGACCATCCACTCGTCCCAAACACAAGGGACACCGCGCAGCCTCAGTGGGCACCCCAACGGCCCTGCAGCAGGGATGGTGAGCTCGGGACGACGGCACTCCACCCTCCCGCCCCCACGGAAGGCGCTGTGTGGCCAGGGCCCCGCAGACCCCGAGGAAGGGCTCTGGGCTGTCGCTGCGCACCGTGGAAGCGGGAGAGGCGTGCTGTGACCACCCTAGCTCAAAGGACGGGTCGGCGGCTGTCAGTGGTGCGGCCTTCCACTGGCCACACCCACCACTGCCCACAGCGGCCCGGGAGGAGGCGACCAACCCGGATCAGCCACAGACCGGAGTCCAGGGCCAGGCGGCCCCACACTCCTGCTGCCAGTTGTGCCGTCTGCAGCGACCCTGGGCCCTTCTGGGCCCCACTTGGTGTCCTCAAAACAGGTCCAAGGAGCGGCACCTGAGTGACGGCCACACGCAGCCGGCAGGGCTTGGGCGGGGCCCCGGGAGATGCCGGCCGAAGGCACGGACCGCCCACCGCATGCTGCACCTGCTCTGGGCTCCTGGCATCCAGCACGGGGATGCAGCCCCCGAGTCCACGCTCAACGCGGGACTCTGCACGGTGGGGCGACGGCGTGTCATCTGCCAGGGACGCCTCCAGGAGGCGCCGCACCATGACTCTGCCGTTACCAATCGCTACGATGCAGCTGGTGAAGAGGCCCCTGCGCCCTGGTCCTGGGAATAAGCCGCAGGCAAAGCGTTCCTCCCCCTCCCCCCCCCCCCCCCCCCCCCCCCCCCGCCCAGCCAGGTGACTATGCAGCGCAGCAGACCGCACAACAACGAAAGCGAGGAGATGCCAGCGCCTCCCACCCAGGAGGTGGCCTCACGGAAAGTAAGCTGCCACAAGTCAGCCCCTCCCGGACAGACACCCCCTCCTCACATCCTGGGGAGCTGCCAACAGCCACCAACCAGCGCGGCGTCCCCTGGCAGGCCAGCCCGGGCCACACTGCATCAGGGCCGAGGTCAGTCTTGCTTGTCAACGATTCTTCTTCCAAATGTCACCTCCTCTGCTCTGACACCCTGCCCGGGAATGCAGTCCCCTTTACCGTCAGCTGCACACGCCCAGGAATGTGTCACCAGACAGCCCCCCGGGCCTGTGCCCATCCCACCAGCACAGGCCTGACACCATCTGCTCACTGCAGCAGCAGCTCATGTGCCCACAGCAGGGCACCGGCCCCTTCGGCCGCAAGCCCCAACTCCGGCTGGGTCCCAGGGGTTCTCGGCACGTCGGCCATGGGAGCCGCCAGATGCCTGGGGGCCCCGCACTCTCCCGGGGGTGCAGGTGCAGTTGGTGCGAGAGGCACGGGGCAGACCCCCTAAACTGAACCCTCGTGTCCCGCGGCTGAGCCTGGCCCCAGGTTCCTCCCCGTCTACCCTGCTGACATGACCCCACCCACGTCGCCCCGAGTAAGGTGCTGGGCCTGGCAGAACGTGCCTGAAGCCGAGCGCGGGGGGCCCAGCCGTTGTCTCCTCACACAGGGCAGAGCTCACGGCGCATCCAGGCAGGTGCCAGGGCACGGCAGAGGTCCCAGAGGCGCAGAGGCAGAGGCTCTAGGAGCCGGACCCCGCCTTGGGGCAGGAGTGCGGCCGAGAAAATCCCCGCCGTGCCTTTAAGCTTTGAGCGGGGATGCTACCTCCAGACAGCGGCCTGAGAACCGTACCTGCCCAGGTTTGACTCAATCCTAAGAACCTCTGATTTCCTCTGGAAATGGAAGTTCTATGGAAATCAAAATTCCTGGTCTTCAAACTCTCCTTGTCTTACAGAACAACTGTGGAAGAGGCAGAGTGTCAGACGGCAGTGGCTGCTGCAGGGAAACTGGTCCCAGAGCAGCACCCGGCCCGGTAAGGCCCGGCCCCCTCTGCCCAGCCAGCGGCCGAGGCACCAGAGGGGACACACAGCTCCCACAGCTGCCCCGCCCCCCACCACGGATCTAGCCAGGCCAGTGCCCATGTACCACACAGCCACCGAGTCAGCCAGGCAACGCGGCCCCTGGGCCCCTGGTCCTTGGCAGCAGCTCAGGGCTGCATGTTGCTGGGAGAGAATAGCAGGCAGACCCAGCATGGTCTGGGAGGGTCTGGGAGGAAGCTAAAGCAGTCAGGAGCGGGCAGTAGGGGCCGGGGATCAGGGACCAACTCTGACCAGGTGACAACCGACCAGGAAGAGCAAGGGAGGGAGGAAGCCCTGGGAACCTGGGGGGTGAGGGTCCAGTCTCACGGCTCATTGCCCCCAGGCCCCTCCGTCCTTAGGAGCGCACCTGCAGCTCACGCTGCCCCTTGCCGGAGCAGAGTTGGGGCGGTGTGGCCTCACTCAGGTCACACCGCCCTTCAACAACAAGAAACGGACTCCCCTGCGGACTTCCACCTCTGCGCAAGGACCGGGGATGCATCTCCCCCCCTCCTCTTTCCAAAGGAAAAGACCCGCACCCCCACCCCACCGGCCCCGCCCCGGCAGCGTGCCCACGCACCGCGCACTCTCGCAAGCCGCAGCACGCGCTGACGCACACGAAACTCAACAGTGCGCGCTGAGTTGCCTGTTGGTTGCGTGGGACGTTTGCTCAGTGTTCAAACACGCACACTTTGTAACACGCACACAGGCGTAGTTACTGTCTGAACGCCTTTTCCGTTAGCGTTAGCCAGCGCTGGCGGCCAGCAGGGCACCGCGGGCGGCCCCGTGCCTCCCAGAGCCAGCCCCCTCCCACAGCCGGCGGACCTGGGGCGGGCCGCACGGGGCCCGCCGGAGCGAGACGGCGGCTGAGAGCGGCTGCACGGCGGTGCGGACTCACCGCCCAGGACTCAGCGCCCCACGCCGGTGAGGATGGGGAGTTTCATGTGCCACGTTTCTCCCCATGACGAAAACAGTCTTCAAAGTTAGACACACATACACACACACTCTTCAACACACTGCCCGTCTGTCCTGCAGACCGCCTCCCTTCTTTGTCCCCAACTGCGCAGACACGTGCCCAGTGTCCGTCTCCACTTGGCCTTGCTGCCGGGGCCAGGAGACAAGGCACCGCACCCATTCGAACTTCGCGGAGCTCGGCAGCCACGCCCGCGGCACCTCCAGGAAGCCTCCGTGTCGCAATAACTGGGGCAAACGACTGGAAGTGACTGCAACAGCGCCCTGCCCCGTCACACTCGTCAGGACGTTTCAAGCCTGAACGTGGTCAGGAGCGGTCCCCCAAACACGTGAGCGCCACGCACTGGGATGACGACGGAGCCGGATTCCAGGAATCGGCAGCGAGGGCGCCGCCTCCCATTCCTCGATCCCTGGAGCGTCACGCCGAGAACACGCAGCGCGCGCACCCGGGGAGACGCGCGCTCCGCATGGCACCGGTTTAGCCTGCTCTGAAAACGCGACTCACAGCTCAGCCAGCTCCTCTCCGCGGGTGCAGCTGCTCAGGCGCTGACCTGCCTCCCTGTCGTCTCCCGCTGCACCTGCGCCCGGAACCAGCCCTAGCTAGGACGACCTTAGTTCTGGGCGCTGCAGCCCACTCTCGCAGTTTGGAAGAGAAAGGGAGAGGAGAGAACAAAGGTAGATTTTATCCACACGCAAACAAAGTAAATGAAAGCTGACTTCACTTCCTCCCCCCAGCTGGTATCTGACGCCTGCAACTCGGCCCCGAGCGGTTTCGAAATCACTGTCTGAGGTACATGACTGTGCAGCGGAACCAGATCCAGCTTGGTCCGAATGCCGCCTGGCTTGCCGGAGTGCTGAAACTCCAGCTCGCACCCTGCCCACCGCGGCAACAGGGTGTCAGCCTCCCAGCCGGTGACAGCGAAACTGCCCTGAGGGGAAGCCCCTGAGGCAGCCTCCACCTCTCTGAAAGGGCACCTCCCGAAGCCGAAGCCGGCACCCCTAATGCCGCGGGGCTCACACGCTCCAACCCCCAAACCGCCTCTCCGGCCGCCACGGGAAGCTCCCTGGGCCGCTCAGGCCCCCAGAGCGGCAGCCAGACGGTGCAAATGCCACAGAGCCCTGCAGGGGACGCGCTCTGATGTCACCTGCGGTGCCCTGGACCGCCTCGGGCCACCGACGAAGGCACAGAATCACGCCGACACCAGCTGGTTTCCTGAGCTAGGCAGGGCACGCACCCACGGAACAGATTAAAATTAGGCACCCTAATTATTAGACTGTCACAGAAAAAGCCGGAAAGACCTTTTCTGTAAAAATGAATAGAAGTGACGGATTTCTCTATTTGCTCCCATTTGTGATACACAACCTGTCTCTCATTATCAAGGCAGTCATGAAAAAATGCTGTTGCCACATATGCAAATTAAATCATTAGTATTTTTCCCAATTACAGTAACTGATTATTTGTATTGCTGATCTATTCTCCCAATTTCCTTCCTTTAATATTAATGCTATTGGAGATGCTTTAATAAAAAACACTCTCAGGCAGCACAGAGCAGTAACTTCCCTTCTCTCCCCTCGGATCCTGTAACTGGAGCCCCCACGCCCCCGCCCCTCGAGGACTTCATTGGTCACGCAGGGCCAGGCCCTCCCCCCAGGGGGAGCTTCCTCCCTAGCTGGTCCCCCAGGCCCAGGAGGACACGCCTGTTTCTGGGGGCCCCAGCCCAGCAGCACAGGTGGTGTGGCAGCGCACCCCCACCAGTGCCCGCGCTGCCCGAACCCCAGGAGTCCCCCGAACCCCAGTAGTCCCCCGGCGAAGGGCACAGCCCCTGGGCAGACCTTTGTCATTCACGCTTCAGCTCCGAGGGCTGACCCTCTACAAGCCAACTTCCTGCCTCTGAGTCAGGGCTCAGAAGGGGGACACAGGCTGGCTGTCCCCTGGCAGACGGAGGGGATGGAGCGGGGGCTGGGGCCCGGGGGCCAGCACTGGCATCCCCTCACCTGGCTGCTATGAGAACCAGAGAAGTGCACAGTCCTCGGGGAAGCGACCAAGAAAAGGTCCTTTTCCAAACCCACAAACTGGCAGACTGACCTCCCAACAGGCAGTTACAAACCGTTCCTCCCTGGAGCGTGTGACCGAGCACCACCAGGCCGAGACCACGCAGTTCAACCGCCAGACGCGGAGCCGGGACGCACAGCGGAGCCTGCTGAGGCAGAGCGGCCCGCGGCGCAGGAGGGGAAACCGAGGGTGCGAGGCGAGGCTGGGGTCACGCCGGCCTGCAGCGCGCCCAGGGCAGCCTTCTGTGCGGGCGGAGCAGGGAAGCACACTCTGAGGGCTGTTGTAGGGCGCCAGGCCGGTGACCCCGGCTCCCTAGTCCAAGGGCACCACGAGCCCGGGTGCAGGAGGCGGAGATGCCCACTGCCCGCAGGCCACGGGCATCCAGGGAGCCTCTTCCTTGCGCCCCCTCCTTAGCCCGGGCACCTTGGCCTTGCCGCCCAGCGTCCCGAGCTGAGGTCGCCGAGGCCCCTCCTGCCGTGGGAGGAAGCCCCCTCCCAAGTCCTCTGAGAAACTGCTGCAGGCCTCCCGCCGGGGAACCCCAGGCCTCAGCTCCCCTCGGCCCAAGGCCTCCCAACCTCATCCCATCAGGGCCTGCAAGGAAATGGCCTTGCGCTCCGCACACTGGGACGGGGGCTGCTTCGAGCACTGAGTGGGGTGCGAGGACGGCAGGAAATGGGGCTTGGGCAGGGACAGGCAGTGGGGGGGGGGCGCTCCGCCTCCATCCAGCCCCTCGGGTAGGCGCCAGGAGGCACAGGGGCCACAGGGACGAGGCCCACAGGTGCCAGCTGCTGCTTGCGTCTCAACCTCAAGCAGTGAGAAGCCTTGCAGCTCCCACAGCTCAGGCGGGGCCGGGCTGGGCAAGAGCCCCGGCCCGTTTCCTCGGAATCCGCCCCGGGGACTAAGGGGCAGCGTGGCACAGCAGGACTCAGAGGCCCTAACTGTGGCCTTGTCCGCTCCTCACCACAAGGCACAGAGAGGCCAGAGGCCAGCAGAAACGGTCCCAGCAGGGACTCCCAGGAGGCCGTGAGCACACCCTCATCACTAAGGAATGGGAAGGGGGCCGCCGGCCGCTGCTCCTGCTGTGGACCCAGAACCGTCCCCCCACCCCCACCCCTACCCCTGCTTCAGTAAAGCCTGGGGCCAGAGAACCCAGTCAGAAAACCGGCAGGTCCCCACGGCCAGGCCACAGGACACAGAGGAGGAGTCTGGGCGGGGCAGACCTGCAGGTGAGACAGGAGGCCCGAATGCTACTCCAGTCAAGGGGGGCCAGGGCGGGGCCCTTGCCGGCTGGGGTCCGGGTGCAGCCAGGAGGGGAGGAGGGCGGACAGCGCGGGGCCTGGGGCAGGCGTGCAGAGGCTCGGCTCAGGGAGACTGCGGGCGCAGCCCCGACCGCATCCACGGGCATCAAGGCCGCGGACACCGGCCCGAGTGTGAGAAGGGGTCGGAGGGTCATCACTGTGAGGAGTAAAGGCCAGAGAGGAGAGGGGGCCACCACCCCTGCCAAGCCAGAGTGTCCTGCTGCTGCGGGAGCCGTGTGACAGGGCTCCCAGGCCACGCCCCCAAGGTCCTGCTGGGGAGGGGGGTGCAGTGGGAGAAGGGGGAGCCCTCCACTGGAAGGACCTGGAAGAGGAGCGCCACCTGAGGAGGCAGGGCCCCTAGGTGCCCAGGGGAGGGGGCGAGGCTGGGGGCCTGGGTGACTCGGGCTGAGTGACAGGCTGGAGCCCCGCCCCCCGGCAGCGTAGACACGCGTCCAGCACGTCTGCGCCCTGGAACGCCACGACACCGTGAGACCAGACCGGTCAGCACGCCAGCGTCCGGGGTGCCTGCTGAACCTCCACAAGGAGCCCCAGCCCGAGTCCGAAAGGGGAACGCGGGCCCCAGGGGCTGCGGGAGGGCTGGCCGCAGCCGTCCGGGCCCAACCCGAGCTGTGGCCCCTCGGACTGGTCAATGCCCCAACTCCCACGCGAGAAACCACTGTCCCGCCGTCCTGAGGAAGCCAAGCTCGTCAGGACTAAGACACCGAGGGTCCACACCCAGAGATGAGGCTGCACGGAGGGGGCTTTCCTCACGCCAACCGTCCTCGGATGCGGTTCATTCCAGAAACCCCGCTGCTCCCCGCTCAGCCACGGGCGCCCAGGCCGGGTGGCTGCCATCAGCCAGCCAGGCCATGAGAGCAGAGTGGGCATTCGCTCTTCCTTCAGGCCGCCACATGTGCACGCGTGCCTGCGTGCGCGCACGCCCGTATGCATGCGTGTGCTGCCCTGGGCACGCACGCCCGGTGTGCGTGAGCACGCGCCCGTCGGGGGTGTGGAGAGCTCTAGCCAGGGTGGTGCGTCCACAACCTCGCTGGCTGAGCAGGAGGGAGAGGAGGACCCTGGTAACAAGTGCCCTGGACGATACGAGGTCACCGCTCCGCCGGTGGGCACAGGAAGCACAAGCAGGGGTGGCCCCCAGGGGAAGCAGAGGGGTAGGAACCTCTTCCTGCCCACCCAGACCCAGAGGCCACCTGCAGCCTAGTCCCACCATTTCGGGCTGCTGGTTCCTCACTGTCCAGCTGAGCCCGAGCCAGCAGGGACCACAGGGCCGGCCACCACCAACAGCAGCACGACCCCCAGGAGAGCCTCCCCCTCCCTGCGGCGAGAGGCCCCGACCTCCCTGAGAAGGAAACCCTTGTGGTGGGGAGGGCGAGGTCTGAGGGTCTCTCCTCTCCCTCCGGCCAGGACGCTCCCCCAGCCCCACCCAGCCCTCCGACCCAGATCACATCCCAGGACCAGCCCTGTACCTCCTCCCACTTGGGTGTGGGCAGCTGTGCCGCACGCCCCCACCTATGCGCTCGAGCCCAGCGAGCGCCCCTGTCATGCCACCTGCTTCTGCTTCGGTGTCAGCGGGGAGTGAGTGAGGGTCTCCGAGCCGCAGGACGGGTGACGGACCGACAGCCCGGTGCCTGGCACTGCAGAGACCCGGCGGGGTGCAGCGGGGTGGGGTCCACCCAGCCCACAGGCGCCTGAACCTAGGGCAGGGTGACAGCATTTCGTCCCCGGTGCCCTCGGCAGGTCCAGGAGCTGGGCCACGGCCTCCTTATCTTGCTCGATCCTGACAGCAGGTGTCCCCAGAGGAAATTCTCACGCCCACTCTGCAGGTGGGAAGACTGAGGCACGGGGAAGCTGGGTAACTGACCACTTACACACTGGGGGGCTGTGAAGCCTGGATTTTCAGCCCATCTATCTGATCCCACAGCACATCCCTTCCCACGTGGCCCACACCTGCAGACAGGCAGACGGACTGACGGGGTTTCCGGAACTGCCGGACTTGCACGCACCCTTCGCAGGGTGCCCTCAGCATGTGTCCCCTCCGCACGGGGCAGAGGCGCTTCCCAGTGACCCTCAGACGGCTGCCTTGGTGCACAGCCCTGAGGGCAGCGGGACTGGTCAGGGAAGATGCCGAGCCACTCAGCAGGTTCTGTGCCCCTGGGCACAGCGACGGTTCAGAGGCTGACAGGTGGCCCCAGGCAAATCAAGCAGAGCGAATCCAAGACTTTCGTTGGGACAAAGATACTCTCTTTCCTGGTAGCAGGAACTAGCAGGTGTGCAGCCCTGAGGGCAGCTGGCAGGACCCTCTTAGGACCAGGACGTTAACTCTCCCAAGACCGGGGAAGAAACAAACCCGTCTCGGTGATGGCATGGAAGAGCTGGGTCAAGCCATACCTGGACTCCTTTACAGGCACTTTCCAAAAAAGCAAGTCAATCAGTTCCCTGCAGAGTGCTCTCTGAACCTGCCATGGAGGGTCCTCGCCGACGCAGAGCTACTGAAACACCCCCCACCCCTCTCGCCATCCCCCGCCCCGCCCCCGCTCACGACTGAGAGCCACACGCTCCCTTAGGGCATCTCTCCCACATCCAGGGAGGACGTAATCTGGTCTCCTGCCTCCATTCACCAGAGGTCACCGGTCCTATGACACAGTCACAGCTGCCCCCTGCACACACACCCACAGGGCCACCTGTGAGGGCCCTGCCCGCAGGGCACGGAAGCACCCAGCCTCTCCGATCTCTAAGTCCCCGGGCCTGCGGCCCCCAGAACCCAAGCACCCAGGCCATGCAGGCTCCCTCCAGCCACAGCCGCCTCGGGGAGCGGCCCTCCCTCGTGCCGTCACGGGAGGAAGGAACGCCCTGTCCCTGACGCCCCTGCTGGCACATGGCAGAGAACAGAAGGGGAGCAGGGCGGGGACACCTGCAACCAGCTCTGAGGCCCGCAGCCAGTGTCCGGGACGCCAGGCAGCGGGACGGCGGGAAGACCCGGCGGGACGTCTCCGTCACGCCTGCTCACGGTCACCCTCGGGGCCAGGGACCGCAGCGCCCTGGCCTAGGGACGCACCGCACCTCGGCCAAGCCAGGCACAGCAGGACAGCACAGCCGCGGGCAGCCCGTGTGCAGGACGCGGAGCAGCCCCTCACAGTGGGCAGCACACCGTGTGCTGTGCACGGCGCTGCCGAGCCCCCGAGAGCAGGTCTCTCCACGCAGTGCCTGCGAGGACAGCGGCAGACGACTTACTCCCACGGGCGGCCCTGCAGGGCAGCGCTCGCCCTGCCGGACTTGAGAATGCAGATGCAGGCAGAGACGCCTGAGCTGGCACAGGGGCCTTCGGGGGCCAGGGGCCCGGCTCCCCCCGACCGCCCAGCAGACGGCAGCCGACCTGAGACCTGCCCTCAGAGTGTGGCGGGGAAGGGCAGAGCCTCAGGGAGCGGCCCCCGCTGAGAACCCCCTTTCTGCCTCCCCGCGGCTCCCAGGAAGGAGCGCGTCTCTCACCCTACAGGCAGGACTCGCAGCAGCCAGGCAACACCAGCCAGCCAACGGGGTCGCGGCAGTGGGGCGGGGTCTCTACCCAGGTCTGCCTCAACACCCACGGGTGGCCTCCGCCCCAGGAGCCACGGGAAGGCAAGATGTCCGCAGCGCGGACACCCTGCTGGGCGCGACGGCAAATCGGCGCCACAGAGAGCGGAGCCCGCCAAGGAGCCCCGAGGCGGAGAAAGCAAGCGCAGGGAAGGGCAGGGCCACTGCGCGCCTCTCTGCCCCTTCAGCTCCGTCCTCAGCTTCATTAAAGAATTCTGAAAATAATAGCTTCCCCCAAAGGCAGCCCACACTTGGCTTACTGCTGTGCATTCTGACGCAGGAGGACATTCTTCTTCGGGCCGGGACACATTTCACACTGCTGTTTGTGAGTTAACGCCTCACCCCCGAAGGGCTGGTCGCCATCAGCCCGGGAGGGGCCAGGGGTGACCGCGACGCTCCGCCACGGCAGAGGGGTGCTGGGGGGAAGGCGGCCCTCGCGCTGGGGGCCAGGAGGCCCCTTCCAGCTGTCCAGAGCGAGGCAGGTCTCCAGCCCACATGCCCTCGGCACCTGGAGAAGAGCGAGCGGTTAGGAGGTGGCAGGTGGGCTGCTGCCCGAGCTGACAACGCAGGGCGGGCCCAGGCGGCCACTGCGATCCAAGGCAAGCACGGCTTCGGAAGAGGTGCCGCGAGGAGACCAAGCTGGGACCGAAGTGCCCCAGGGCTGCGCCCCTCGATGGGTCCCTCTGACCCGGAGGCCCAGGGAGAATCACGACCCAGCCCTTAGGCTGGCAAAGAAGGTTTTCCAAAGAACGGAGACTGAAACCACCTATTACAACCTTTTCAACGCAAAACTCTGCCATCAACTTATGTCCGGGTGGGTTTGAATCCACTGCAGCGCCTGCCACACTCCCAGCACTTGCTAATTAACCCCGGCCCGTGCCAGTGGGCGGCACGGCCCTCCTGGCGGTCGACACCCTGGTGGATGACTGCGCCCCCCTGGGTGTCCACAGCCCCAGAGGTGGGGTGGGGTGGGGTGGGGCGGGGCGCGGGCCAGCTCTCTAAGCCCTTCGCCCTGGCGGGTCTCGAACACCAGTCCTGAGGGGGTGGCCATGCACTCCGCTGACCTGCTCAGTGCCCACCTCACGGCTGGCAAATCTCTGGGGTCCTGCTTTCTGCCGTGACACTCGTGAGACACCCTGCAGGGGGCCAAGGGGGGCCGCAATCAGCTGTTGATTCCCGATGCACAAGATGAACAGCTGGATTAGAAGCTGCTCGGGTCCAGAATGACTCCCAGGGCGCTCAGGTCCTGACAGCCATGCCGAGGAGTCCGGGACCTAGAAGGGGGCTCTCAGTGACACTGGCTGGAGGAAGAAGAGACAGAGACAGCTACCTCCCACCGGGCTGCGGCCATCCTGGAGCCCTCCGGGACAGTGCCATGGTCCCCGCGCGTGCCCCACAGACGGCTGGCCATGCACCGGAGTCCCCGACCCCGTTCCCTCGGCCAGGGACAGGGCCCCTGCTGGGAAACGGAAGGAACGGAAGTTGTGTGCAAGGGGCAGCAGGGGCTTGGCAAAGGTGAGCCTGCCCGCCGGCCCGCCGGCCCCTGGAGCCGGCCAGCACTCAGCCACGACGGCCCCGCCGCCCTGCAGCAGCCCATAGCTCTGGCTGAAAAGGACCCTACCCTGTTCCCAGCCCGGCTTCAGCCTCCCCACCAAGGGGGCCCTGGCCCCAGCCTCGCAGCCTGGGGCCCCTGCATGTGGGCCTTCTTCCTCCCCAGCCCCCAGGCGGCTGGGCTCCTTGCGGGCAGGGACCAGGTCTCCCCGATGGAGACTGGGGTCACAGGACCTGCCTGTGCCTCTGCCACCGAGTCCCCGTGCAAGGAGCACTCCTTTGCTCGGAGCCGCCCACTCTCTGTCCCTTCAGTGTATACTTGGGGTTGCGTGCAGGCTTAAGATTTGCCAAATAACCACCGTCCAATGAGAAACTCCAGGAAACACTCCCAGACCCCGCCAGCACCACCCCGCAGCGAAGGGAGGCCTCGGGGTTCACAGAACCGCTCTCAGGCCTGAGGAAGACGCTCCACAGCAACAAGAACCAGCCAGCGGCCGGCGCTCCTGCTCCCGGGGGAGGACCAGTTCCATCACCGCCGCCCACGCCCCCTCGGAAGGCCGGCCGGGGCTCTCAGGCCCTGAGAACTGATTTATTGTTTCAGGCGCAAACATCAATCCAACAAAGGCACTTGACTCACAGACGGAACACTTCATCAGCAGTAGTAAACTCACGCAGCCTAGCATTCACGTTTTGAAGGAGCGCAGACTCCAAACGTTTACAGACACAACCAGGTTAAGGCATCGTACTGAGATCAGGAGGCTAAACAAGAAATGACCAAACAGTAACTCCAAAGGGAGCAAATGAGAAGGTGCCGCGAATAAAAGCGGTGGCCGGCCACCTGGAGCCCTGGAGCGGCCGAGGACCAGGCCGTGCGCGCGCGCCACGGCCTGGGGCTCCGCGGCCCCATTTGCCGCTTGACAGCTGTGCGCCGGGGCCCTTCCTCCTCGCGTGCCTCTCCGGGTCGCAGGGCCCACCGCACCTGCATTTATGGCCTCTCCTTAAACGCACACGGTCTCCACACCGGAACCCCCGAGGCCCCAGACCGAGGCCGGGAGGAGACAGGCGGGCCCAGAGCACGGAGGGCTGCAGGGCCGAGGGCCAGGCCCTCTCCCCCAGGGCCCACGGGAGCCCTTCCCTCAGCGACGCACCCGCTCACTCACGGAGCACCTGCCACCGCCGGGCCCTGGCCCAGGGCAGGCAGGAGGCCCTCAGCCCCAGGAGCCCCAGCGAGTAAGAGAGGTCACACTGACCCACTCGTGTCACAACGCACGGCTGGACCCTGTTCAGGAGGAGGAAAGGCGCCGGGGCAGGCGCAGCAGGGGCACCGAAGGGTGAGCGCAGACCGGGGGTGGGGACGAGGCAGACAACAAGAGGCGGTTCCAAGAAGTGAAAGAGCGTGTGCGAAGGCCCTGGGGCCACAGGGGCGCGCGGAGAGCGAGGCAGCCAGCAGGAGATGCTGGTGGACAGAGGCCCGCAGCAGACAGGCCTCCTGGTCCTCAGAACGACAAGGAGCCATGACAGGGCTGGAGCGAGGGGAGGCCGGTCTGCTTCTCGTCGGGACCACGTAGGCGACCGCGTGCAGCACGGACTGTGCCGGACACACGCAGGCCCAGGGGGCCAGCTCCCTGCTCCGAGAGCTCACGAGCTGGTCAGAGAAACAGATCCCCTGAGTTCTTCTGATGCTAAGCATGTTCACCCACGTCCCGGGACCTGGCTTTTCTCCTTCACAGCCAGTGCGGTTGTTTCTCCCAACAGAAACATCCACTTCCTTTTTAAAAGTATTGCATGCTTATAGCAAAGAGTGACGCAAATACCACTGTGCAGAAAAAGGCCATCAAAGTCCCTCGCCGCCCATTTCCCGGAGACCCCCGAAGGACCACCATTATCACTTTAGAGACCCAAGGACTTCAAAAAGGAGGGACGTGGGCACCACTCAGGACTCACTTTCCTAACACCCTGCCCTCCGTGGCCTGGAGCCTGCACCCAGACTCACCCCGGGACCGAGGCCCCACCATGCCTTTCACGGGCACCGCCTGTGTAAACAACACGGCAACACGGCAGATCGGCCTGCGCACCCCTGGGCATGCACACGTCCATCACTTTCTCTCCTGAGAGTAGACACTCCGGCCAGCAGAACCGCTGGGCAAGGGGAATGACCACCCGCAACCAGACGCAGACAACTGTGCTGGACAGTAACTGAGGAATCGCGACAACCTGCCCCCCCCCCCCAGCAGACAACAACGACCGTCGTGCCCCCGGCACGCGGGCCCTATTCTGAGCACCACGTGGATAGTAGCCGACTTCCACCCCTCAGAAACCGTGGGAGAGGCAGACCGTCATCACCACACCACCGGCAGGGGTTACGGAAACCTGACCTCCGCTCACCGGGCGGCACAAAGGGGCCCGCCGTCCAGCTAAACGCCCTCATCAGTAAAGCTCAAGGTCTTCACGCCGCCGCCGTGACCCTCGGTTTGCGCGCTTCGCTCCTCGGGCCCCAGGGAGGCTCACCCTTCGCTGGCTGGCTCCTGAAAGCTCTGTCCACGCTGACAGCCACACTTCTGAATGTTGTCTCTCCCGCTGTCCCTTAACCTCGCTTACGGAGTCCTTTGCCAAAGAGAATTCTCTTTAATTCTTACAGTGTTAAATCTTTCAATGCCTTTTCTTCAAGATTTCTGGCTTGGTACTACAACAATATATTAAATCAGTGGTTTTTCAAAGTTTTAGGTCCTTGGAGAGCTTTCTTCCCATGAAACCTTCCACAGGAATGCCCCAGGCAAACACGGAGGGCCACAGAGCTCGGGCTGAAGTGGCCATGGGCACCGGACGTCATCCACCGCTCTCACCTGCCCGGGGCAGCCTCAGGGCCCATCCAAGCACAGGACGCAACCGCCGCAGCCCGCGGCTCCCTGAGGCCCCGCCCCAGCGCTTCGGCCCACACGGGGCAGCAGCCGATGCCCTGAGAGAGAGCCAGAGCTGCCGGCCGCAGGCGGCTGCAGCTCGGCGTCCGCTGGGACAGCTCCAGCACCGGCAAGCACGACCCCGAGCCCGCAAAGGCGTCCCGCACGGCCGTCTCCTCCAAGAAGCCACGCTCCCCTACGCTGAGCTGTGTCTTCAAGACCGTCCCCGGCCTGGAAGCAGCGGCACAAGGGGGGAGCCGGCACTGGGGACGTGGCGCAGCACAGGGTGGCAGATGCCACATCTTCACCTCTGTCTCCGGCTCCTCTCCTGCAAACTGGGGACAGAGTGGCAGCCACCTCATGGGCTGCGGGGAGAGAAGCGGGGTCCACGTGGCATGTGGCCCCAGCAGGTGCTCACTGAATGTCAGCTGCTGGACTGCGTGAGGGTGAGGGTCTCCTCCCAGGAAGCGGCCTCTGGCTTCTGCACTGGCTGATGCACATGCTGATCTGTCCCCTTGGTTCTAAAGGAAGTCACCATGGAGGTGACCTGTTTAGGGCCCTGCGCCTTCCTTCCAGGAGGTGAGAAAGAGGCACATCGGGCAACTGCAGAGGCCACACCCCCGGGGCGCCCCAGACAAGCCCACACAGCCCTCCTCCCCACCCACGGAGGCGGGAGAAGAAAAACACGACCTTATGAGAAGAACTCACGGTGGCTACTTCAGCGACATCCTCCCCTGAACGTGTCGCTCTGTAAACATCCGTCCGTAAGGTCTGCTAACACGCGGCAGCCCTTGTGACACCAGGCCCTCATCTGACTTGACCCAGACGATGATATACCTTCCTCTAAGGTCAAGGCCAAAAGTGCTGAGCCCACTGCACTCCGCAGCATATGCTGACCATCTCAGGTCAAAACAAAGAGCCCCTCCAAATTCAATCCCTGCCCCCCCACACCAGGACCAAGGTAGGGGCTGCAACCAGTGGGGCAAAGACTCGCCCTCCGGCCACAGCAGCCGGGGCTGGGGCCCAGCAGCTCAGGCTGCAGACCCAGGTTCCGAAGCCCAAGCTCCCTCGGGGACCAGGCACTCGGATCCCTGGCTGCACCGGCGTGGATTCTGCTCTGGGGTCCCAAAGGCCAGCACGGCCCATGGCCGGCGGCCTCCTGGCAGCGACGGTTGCCCTTCCTCCCCCGCGCCTGGCTGCCTCCCTGCATCAGGTATTAATCTACTACTCATGGCAGCTTCTGAGCCATGAAAGCCCAGCCGTTTTCAATAGAGAACGGTATGGACGAATTCTACAGGAGTGACGAAATGTTTCTGCAGCTCCGGCAATTAGGACGGCGCAAAGTCCCCTCTCCTCTGGTGCCACCCCCAACATCAAAGGATGAGAATTCAAAGCCATTCACGCTGCATTGAAACCTCACAATGGAGCTGGAAAATGGAAGTCGATTACTGGGCATAAATATGCAGTAGTTAAAAGGAAAGAGTTATAACGAAATTAAATTGCAGCAACCCCACAATGTGTGGAAACTTCCAGAACTAGAGTCTTCCCAGTAAACAGCAGGAGAGGCACCCTCCAAGAGCAGGTTCCGACCACCACCGCAAGTCAGGGTCGGCCTCTCGCTGCACGGGGCCGGGGTGCCACGTTCTGTGGATCTTGCTACAGTAACAGCCCCCCAAGAGCTCGGAGAACATGCCATTTGGAGGTTTTTATTTTGCGCAGCTGTGAAGCTGCTGACCACAGAACATTCTCCCTGGCTCAGGGCTGTGAAGGCCACATCTGTCCTTGGTCCCTAGGCCTTCCAGGCCCGCAGAGCTGTCCAGTCACCCACCCCGCCCCCAGCCCCATGGCTCCCCCTGGGGGCGCTCCCAAAGCCAGGGCCCCCAGCAGGAGACAGAACCCTAAAGAGGCAGTGTGACACCCGCCTGCGGCAGAAACCCTGCTCCTTTTCTGATTGATCACTGCTCTTTTCAGGAAGGCATTTGATCTTTAAAATAAAAGCCCAGAACCCAGAAACGCTGCAGAAGTCGTACAATGTGACAGGGTGTGTGTGTGTGTGTTTTTAAAGCAGGAAAACACTTCCCTCCCACACAAATGTGAGTTCGAGGGAGAGGTGCCACAGATCCGAGTGAGTAGACTAGCTGGGAGAGCTGGATCAGCCTTAAAAATAGATAACCGAACACAGATTTTAGAATTCTCAGAAGCTACCTGAAAAAAAAAAAAATTGAATCTCACATATTTTCGATATCCCAAACTCCATTCTGATGAAACTTCTAGCAGGGTAGCATTTTGCATTTCCAATGATAATAGAGTAATTGTGTTGCCATAGTTACAGCAAAATTCTGCAATAACTTTTGTTGCTTTGCAATCCCCGTCATGTATATTTGTGTACAAGCAGCTGAGTTTCCTTAATTCAATGTCTCTCCCTCTCCCCAGTCACCAACCACCACCACCACCACAGCCAGTCCTCCACCAAACGCACGGAATTATCAGAAGCAATTAAAACTGCAGGTAACCACGACCGTGGGACGGAAGAAAAAGTGAAACCAGGCCCAGGTGCAAACCCACCAGCACTGCCCCCTTCCGCTGGGCTGGCGCGGGGAGGGTGTTTACATGTTTTCTCCCAGGCCTTCCATGCTTAGGTGGTTTGTGGGAATAAACAGAAAAGCCCGAGCGGAGGGGAGAGGAAACGAAGTAACTGCCAGGCCCTTCCCTCCCGCGCCGGGGGCAGGCAGCGCGGCTCGCAGCGAGGTAGGTCTCCCCAGTCATGCAATTAGGATTTAGTTAAGAAAGTCATTAGTTTTAAAATAACTTAAGTTTAATTTCTACAACGCTTTATTTGAAAATTGTGTCACAGCAGGTCAATTTACAACATGCAATAAAAAAAACCACTTATATCAGCTGCTGCAAGTTATTACAAATTTCTGATGTGCATTAAATGAGTACACTGGGTTCCACCCCCGGCCTTTCAACGGATCCGCACGGTCTCCCGCTGTAACAGTGTCAAATAATTCAACGTTAAATGTAAATACGAGATAATTTGCTTGTAATTCCATAGTGTGTTTTGGCAACGCCGGAAGACGGGGCTCACAGCCTCGGGGCAGGACCGGCCCCATCTCAGCCGGTGCAAACCCTGCGGACACCCGCTCGGGGTCTCGGGCCGGGGCACCCACGCGGCGCGACGGCGCACCCCACGCCGCGGGCCCCGGGAGAGACGTTTTTCTGCAAACTCACAGCCCTGACAAAGTTACATAAACGGCGCCCGCGGGGCTCGGGGAGCCCCCGGCCCACCTGCCGAGGGCTCGGCCTGGCCGGGCGGCGGAGGCGCCCCGCGACCCCAGAGGCCAGCGGCCGGTCCGCCACGGCCGGGCCCCTCCCGGCCCCAGCGAGCGGCCGTCGTCGCGCTTCGACTGCAGGGAAAGGTCCAGCCCCGCTCCGGCTCCCGCTCCGGAACCCCCGCGCTGGGCGGCGCGCGGCCTGGGCGCACGGGCCGGGGCCGGGCTGGGCCGGGGGCGCGGACCGGGCGTCCACCTGCCGAGCCCGGCGGCGGGCGGGGGGCGTGGAGGCCGACGGCCTGCCGGCGGCGGCGGACAATGGCCCGAGGCCGGGCCGGTGTGCTTACCGCGGCGGCGGGCGGGGAGGCGGCGGCGGCGGGCGCTCCGAGCCGCATCTCCTCAGCCTGCGCCGCCACCACCACCGCCGGCGGCGAGCGGGCGGGCGGGCGCTCGGGCGGCGGCGACAGCGGGGACGCGGCCGCGGCGCGCCGGGCCCAGGCGGCTGAGGCGGCGGCGCGGGCGGGCGGGTGGCGGGCGGGCGCGCGGGCTCGGGCGCGGGCGGCGGCGGCGACGGTGCTCCGCTGCGGCGGCCCCACAACCTCCCCTCCTCATTCACAAAAAATTGACCCACGTTGAACCATGATGCTGCTCCCCCCTCCGGCACCGAGCCGGGCTTTCATAGGCCAGGTCCAACGCCCGTCAGCCGCCAGGGCCCCGCCCTCCCACCGAAGACTCTGCAACCACTGGCTGTGGGAACCTTGCATCACCTCCCCTCTCGGGCCCCTCCCTCCTGCCCGGTTTCTAATGAAGAGCTCGTCAATTACGGCTCGGCCCCGCCCTCCGCCCGCCCTGCCTGAGCGCCCGGCCGTCCTTCCATTGGTTCTCTGGCATTCAGGGTACAGCCCCGTCTGCTCCCGCCCCTCACCCCTCAGCTGCCAACCGTCAGGCCAGACGCCCTAGGAACGGCAGGGATGCTCCACCCTTGCCCGCCTTCCCGCACACGTCCTGTATCCCATTGGCTGTCGGAGGTGCCAATCCCAGGGGGCGGAGCGACCAAAGGACGCTCCGGGCGCCAGCCGCTGGGGCGCTTCGCCGTTCAGAAAGCGCATAGAGCTAGTTCGGGTAGTGAGTGTAAACACTGGCCTTCGCCCTGGCCATCTCCTCTCCGCAGCCCCGAAGAGCTATCCCGCGCCGGCCCAGCAGTCACAGGCGCGTGCCTGCGCGCCTAGCGGGCGCACGCCGGAGCTGGGGCTGAGGCTGGGAGCCTGCGGGGCCTGGCCACGGCTTCCATCTTGGATATTGGCAAGGGTCACGTGCTGCTTGCTGCCTGCTCCCAGATTCGCTGGGGCTGTGGGAAGGGGTAGCGCGCAGGCGCGGCGGGCCCCGCCCTGCCCCGCGGCGGGAACGCGGTCCGCTGAGCGCGGAGCCGGGGCCTGTGGGCCTTCCCGGCGGGCGTGGAGCCGGCCGACCGCGCCTGCGCCGAGGGAACCCGGCCTGGCCGCGATAGGTGCGAGCCCCGCGGGCGCTGCGGTCGCCCCTATGGGCTCAGAGTGCGGGAGACGGCGGGCACTCCCGGTAAAAGCAGCCTCGTCCGTGCTTCTCGGCGATCACCATGGCTCCTTTGCCCCAGTGCTCAGCATTTTAAGGCTGCTGGTGGGGTGGTTTGTGCTGTACTCCACGAAGGCCCTTCGGGGGCCCCGTGAGTTCAGGGAGGCACCCGAGTCAGCGGCCTGTACGGGGTTTCTGACGCACACCCGCGGCCGTTTCCTTTCCGCGCACTGACACCCAGCATTTCAGCCTCGGTGCCCGAGTGTGTTTCAGAACCCCGAGTGTTCAAGTGAGCACGTGGACCAACACGGGGCTGTGATCCCGGGAGCTCCAGAAGCTGAATTTTGCTGGTCTCAGCCTGTCCTGAGTGTTCAGACCAGCGTGGTGATAGCGCTGTGCGGAGTTCTTGGAGGGAGTCTTGCCAGAATAAAAGACCAAGTTATTGGTATTCAAATTGCAGCACTCTATAATTGTTTTGTTTATAAAACCCTTTAATCAAAGTGATGTGTGGAATCTATATTCTAAATTAAAAGGGTTGAATAATTTGCTTGCGTAAAACCTATGCCTTCAGGATACTTTGAAATCTCTCAGCACGTTTCACAACAAAAAAAAAGGTGACTTGCTCAAAAGACTTGCGATCTTAATGACCAAATTTGGTTAAATATGTTGGCGCCTCACTAAAGCAGCTTTTTTCCTAGAAAGCAGAATCTAGGTAGATCATCTAAAAACACCATTCAAGGGATTTTTTTTTTTTTTTCTCTCAAGTACCAAAATGCCCTTACTTGTCAGGCTCGGATAATGCAAACCAGACCAGACAGTGTGGTACTGAGCTGAGCAGCGTGGACACAGCAACACCCGTGTCCCCAGGCGGGACAGGTGGAACAGGAAGACGACTTATCTTGAGAACTCAGCGATGAAGAGAAGTCAATGGAGAAATTACCAGAGGTGACTAGGTTATCTGAAATTACCTGCTGGATTACAGGAGGGAGGGGAAAGGCTGGCCAAGCCTCGACACCCGCAGTTGCGTCAAGAAGAAAAGACACTGATAACCCTTCATCACTCATTAACTTGCACTCAAGCGCCTCTGAGTTTTACGGCCCGGAAGCCTCTTCAGGAGAGAAAAACAGAATTTCTGTTTCAGTCGGAAGCCGTCCTTCGTGCTCTTACGTTCTTTTGTTTTGTGATGAGGACTTGGAATTGTTTTAAGTGCAGCACAGAAAAGAAAATCAGAGAGCGGGTCAGTTTAATTACGGATCTTAGAATAATCCTAGGGGCACACGGCGCTGAACCTCCACAGCAAGCCTGCGACAGCTCGGCCTGAGGGAGGCCAGCAAGGGTTTCTGATTGCTCATTTGTAAGGCCTGTTCTTTTAGAAATGAACAGAGATAACTTTTAATATCGTTCTTGCTCAGTGATTCTGAGAGGGAAAAATGTAAACTCAAATGCAATATTCAAAATAAAAATCCACAATTTTACAGTGTTTTAGCTCTCTTGAGATAAATAATAAGCAATGACCGGAGAACCTAGGCCTTCTAAGTAGGAAGACCAGCTCTGAGATAACCTGGAAGCAGGTGAATGGTAAATGGCAGGATGTTACGAGACGCAGCTGAAGAAAGTCTCCGCTTCGGGGCCTGGCCGGCGGAGGAAGCAGGGCACGTACTGAAAGATTGCACGCCGTGGGAAGGACCAGCGGCTGAGGAGCGTTTAGAGGACCAGAACGAAGACACAGTGTTATTTCACAAGTTAGTGAAAGTGTGCAACAATCAGGAGAAAGTACGTCTAAGTGCAGTGCGGTTACTTTTACAAGCACGAAAGGAGAGAGGCATGCCCGAGGGTCAGAGGAAAGAAAGTTCTGGGGGAGAAGCCCGGGCAGGACTGAGGAAAAGGTAGGGTTTCACGCCGGGGCACAGGTGGGCCCATTGCTGCGTGCAGACAGGCCTCACCCCGACTCCCGAGGGCCTCTCCAGGAAAGAGGCGCCTGTAAACGCTGGGCCCTGCGGGGAGAAGAGTCCACCTGCCTTTTCTAGAAGAGGAACCTAGGGGCCTGCAGGGCTCTGTCTGTGTCTAGGTCTGACGGGCTGCCTGGCTGGAGGAGACTGTCCGCGGCCGGAACGAAACCGCGATACAATAAGGCTGCACAGGAAAAGGAAACCCTGACACTGCGACTCAGCAAGAGGGGACAGGTCAGGGGACAGCCCAGCACCAGGTGACGCCCACCTGGTGTTTCATAGGAGAATACGGTATAGAGTCTCAAGCTCAGACGGTTTTCTTTCAGAAAAAAAAAAAATAAGGAATCTGGGTGTTAACAGAAGGAAACACATACTTCCAACAGCAATAAAGACAGCTCCAATGATTCGAACTGTTTCAAAAATCTAGCATCGTAAGTGCAGCTGGCCCCCCGGGCAGTGGCTGGGATGGAGGGGCAAGCCAGGCAGGCCCCACACGCAGGCGGCCGCTGGGGCCGGGTTGCCCGTGTCCCAGGGAGACTGTTGGCAGCACCCCCTCAGGCTTGGTGGGGTCCGGGTGTGGACTATGAATTACACTCTCTCTGGTGACACCTGGAGTGAAGAAGGGTGTTGGGGAGTTGACGGGAAGACCTCAGGGGAGGAATTTATTTTCCCCCAGCATCTCTGGGTCTGGGAAGAGACACCAGCAGTGGTCCCCAGGGTGGTGTGGAGGACCAGAGGGAAGCCCCGGAGCAGCCCGAGGATGTGGGGCCGGAGGCCAGTGGAGGCTCACAGGTGCCTAAAACTTGACAAAAAAAAAAGAGGAAACCTAGTCAAAGCTGCCCTGTGTGCCCCGCCCCCCCGATACAGGTGCTCTGTAGCTGCTGGACTTCCGAATTCCTCCTCCGGGTGCCATGCCGGAGTGGAGGCCGGGCCCTGACTGGCCCCCTCCACCCCATCGCACCCCTGCACGCCTGCAGACACCCTGGCCCACAGTCCAAGCTCCCCCTCACCTTCAGGGCTGACAGACTTGAAGAGAGGCCCCTGTGGGAAGTGGGTTCTGCTGTTTGCACAGGGAATCCTGGGCCCCGGCTCCCTGAGGCAGGGTCTGGGTCCCAAGGGCTTCTCTCTGGGTTAGGATACTCCGGAGGGGGGCAGGGCAGGTCCCGGAGAGCCTGAGCCCAGGCCAAGGTCCCTGCTGCTCAGGTCTAAGGGAGGTGCCGACAAGCCCAGGCAGACGACCCCTGGGCCAGGAGAAGATTCTGCAACAAAAGAGTGTGCAGGCACCTGCTGCCAGCAGTGGGGACAGCAGGCTGAGGATGGCACCTTACCTTTGTCACAGACATGGTCCCACTGAGAAGCGGGAGCCAGGGCTGCTTGGTGAGAATAACACCAGCAGCGTGTAAAGTGCCTACTATGCCCCAGGAGTGTTGCCAGCAGCCCCAGTGGGGGATGGAGCAGAGAGCAGAGCAGGCATATTGGGGCTGCTGAGCGGTGCCTGGGGCCCAGCCAGACTCAAAGGCCGTGTGCGCTTTCCGGCAGTGCCCAGGGATGGAGGACAGAGGGACGGAGACCCCGAGGGCGCCTGCTCTGTGAGACTAAGGAGTAACACACACGTACCAAAGCTCACCATCCTCCTGGACGCAGGAACACTCAGAGTTACCGCAGGGACCGCTTGTAACGCAAGAACCTCATGACCCCCGGGGGGCGGATGTAACAGCAGTTGTGCGGGGTATTTACGGAGACAATTATGGGACTTTACTGAAAGATACTTAAAAAGGACCCAAATAACCGGAGGCATACACCAAATTCCGTCAGTTCTGAATCGTGCGATTTTTTTTCACAGTTTAAACATCTGAGAAATATGTGTTAAAATTGTCGGGGCCTTAGCTTTGGGTCATGGGTCATGGGTCAGCTGGCAAGACCTCTTCTTTCTTCCCAGAGCAACACACAACGGTGTGTCTCTCGCTCAACAGCACCTCAGGTTAAACGACTACACGGAAGGGAAGACTCAAAAGTGTAAAAATGGGTTTTCTCGCCAATGTGTTTCATAATTCGATGCAATTTTTGGCGAGTTGCTTCTGGAAATCGGTGACTGTCTAAGGGCTCAGACCAGGCAAGGCGGTTTGATAAATCCACGGGGCTGGGGGTTGGGGGGAGGCGTGTTTCCCAGGCGTCCAGGTCCCTTCTGAGGTTCAGGAATCCGACCATGTGGCATCGGCTCAGGCGGAGCTGCGTAACAGAATCGGGTGCAGACAGCGACACACATCTCCGTGGGGACCCAACCTCTGACGGCGGCTGCGTTGCCCAGCGGCGGGGAGGACCGTAAATAACCAGCACTTGCAGAATCGGTTAAGCATGCTGAAATAAACAGAATCCGATCTCGCGTCAAACGCAAAAATGTGGCGGGAGAAAAACCTGTATCTAATAAAAGCAAAACTTTAAAGTTATAGAAGTCGATATGGGGTGAATAGTTTTATGATCCATCAAAGGATTTCTTATAAAGATTTCTTTCACAGAACACAAAAAGCGTAAACCACAAAGGAAAGCATGAACAAATTTGATGGCCTGGTTCCGTATCATTAGATGTTAGTCTGGGCCCAGGTCTAGCTGTTTTGAAGCATATTCTTTTTTTCTGTTTTTCAACCAGCCCCATAAATTTTCTTTCTTTCTTTAATTCCAACCATTCTTCCTAACATTCTCTAGCAGGATAGGAATAATTAAACAGCCTTCCCTTTATTAAGGCGACAGGTCACTCTCTGCTCCATTTCGAAAGTTCCCCTCCTGCCTCCGCAGAGCTGGAGCCTGCGTGTGAGGGCACCCGGACGGACAGACGGATGTGCTGCAGCCGCACTCCTGGGGCTCGGACCCCGCCCCTAGCCTGCCGCCCACTGCCCGGGGCGGGGGGCTGCAGAGCGACCCCCGCAATCGCTGTGCACACACACAGTAATAGGGCATCTGCTTTTTTTATTTTAATTTTGTTTTTTTCCACTAAAATATTCAAGTGAGAAACATTTGGAGATTTATATTCAGGGCACAAGGCCAAGTGGCATCTGAAGTATTTCTTTGTCAAATATAATTAATTTTTCTTGGCTTCTTCCTCCATCATGACAAAGCCGGATCTGTACCAGGATCCTATTTAGGGGCGAAAGTTACCTTCCCCAAAGACTATCGGCAGCAGCCACCGGGAGGCCAGAGGGCTGGCGGCTCTGCCCGCTCTCCCAGCTTCGTATGGTGAGCGGGGAAGCGGCCTGAGCCCGGCAGGCCAGCGCACAGCGCACACACAAACGGTGACACACGAACACCACAAAAGCAGCTGCAGAAACAAGCAACACAAAAAGCAACAACGAACAACACCCAAGCAACAATGCATGACCAACACACCAACAAGCGGCAACACAGGAACACACAAACAGCACCCAAGCAACACATGAGCTACACAAACAGCAAACACGAACAACAGACAACAACATACAAGCACACGCAGAAAGCCACTCTCGGCCAACAACTTCTGCTCATCTACGAAGTGCCCCCCAAGCTCACTGGGTGTGTGCAGACGGGCAGGGAAAGGCATCGCCCAGCGGTCCAGGGAGGTGTGCGTGGGAGCAGTTAGTGTGGGGGGTGTGGGGGGGATGTGGAAGGTGGGGGGGCGGGGGGAGGAATATTTTCTTTCTTTCAACAAAGAAAACATTGCTTCTTTCTTTTCCTTATTTTTTTGCTCGAGGAAAAAAAAAAAGACCTCTTTGTAACACACACACTCAATTAGAATCTAAGGAACTGCAGAAAGGAAACTGTGTAGAGAATGTTATTTTTCCAATAAAGATACATGTGATCTGGCCCCTGGGTGTTGGTTTTAAGTGGAGATATTGACTTCCAGCTGACTGATGAGGGGAACAGCTTTCTCCTGAAATATTGATAGTAGATTGCATGAAACCACAAACTATCTCCATAAAGCACACCATTTCTAATCCTAATGGTGTTTTCTTCCCTCTGGATGGCTGCTACATTCATGATATGATGGCTTTATTCTATCTGGGGGGAAAACTTTTTACCATACTGCTAAATTAACTTGTCAGAAGGCTTCAAACTTCGGAAGCTTTTACAGCTCAATTCAGAGCTATTATTCAAGATTGAATGGGAAGGCCGTGGACTGTAAAAGCTTGCAAAAAAATAAATTCCATGGGCTTTCAGAGATGGAGTGAAACAGTCACCTTTTGTTCAGGTTGTATATCTTTATTGAAAAGTCTCAGAATAGCTGCATTTTGCCTATAAATCCCGCTCTTCCCCCGACAGACGCTGTGTTTTGTCTGCTGCCCTCGGAGGCCCCAGCCAGCACTCGCGCCCCCGGTAACAATTCGTCCCCTCGGAGCTCGGTGGGGGCTGGCGCGCTCTCCGGATCACCGGGCAGGAGGGCAGGCAGCGCGCCCAGCTCCCAGGGTGAACCTTGAGTTTCTAAAATCCTTTTATTCTCGAAACAGATCCGCACGGCAGCTGACAGCCAGTTACGGCTCCGAAGTGCGCTCCAGCGGCCACGGCCCGTCCGAAGGCTGCCTGGGCGGCTCAGGGAGGAGGAAACAGCTAACATCCGCACTCTCACTGGGGCTGGGTCACTGCGTGCAGCGCCCACGTCCCACGTTAAGCGCGGCCTCACGGCCAGCCTCCCGCACACCCAGCCCACCAGGTAGTCAGGCAGGTGCCACAAGCCCGGCATGTATCCAGGGGCCCCGGGCGTGTCCCTGCACACCGGGGCACTGAATGGAATGGTGTGCTGTGTGCGACACCAGAGCCTGACTTCCGGGAGTTCTCGTTGTCTCTGGGCCACCGACGCCAGGAACCGCGGACAACCTCCGGGCTGGGGCCCTGCAGCTGCCCCAGCGCGCTGGCTTTGTGGCCCGGTGAGGCCCGTGCTTCCTGTGACCCCTGATGACCTGGAGCTTCCGGACCCACTGCACTCTGGATGCCTGGGCTGATCAAACCGAGTTAAAACTCCGGTTCTGATTTTTCAAACCCTGGGCAATGCCTGCGAGTGGTCACCACCTCCCCCTTGTCCTGTGCTCTGAGCTTCAGGTCCTCCGCCCATCTCCTGGGCCGATCCCTTCGCAGACGCTCAGCACCACAGCCCCCAGAGCGCAGAATCTGGCCGTAAGCCTCTGGGCACTTCCACCGGGAGGCTGGCCAGCAGGGAGGCTGACCCCGCCTCTCAGACATCCAGGTCTTCCAGGCACAGTGCCACCCATCATCATCAGGGGCTTAGAACAGCACCCAGTCACGTGGCCCTTCAGCCCTCTCTCTTCTTTCTAAGCGAAAGGAGCCCCACCCTGGGTCACAGGAGACAGCCACCCACACCCAGGTGTCCCACCTCCGCCCTCTCCTGACAAACACACTCCCCTGCCCCGGAATCCTGGCGAGTGCAATGTCCCACCTGTCCTGCAAGCTAGGTAACTTCAACAGTCTTCACAGATGCCCCATCCTTCCCCTCAGTCCTCACTGGAGCAGTGACTCGGGGTGACTCAGAAGGACCAACGCCTCTTGTGCAGTCGCTGAGAAAGCCACAGCGGTGCCCTGCATGCACCTCAGGGACACCCCCGGCCCCTCCGTCGAGGCTCCGTGCTGCACCAATCTAACCATTTCCCACCTCTCGGGCGTCCCCGTGCCGACGAGAGGCCGATGTCACTCACCAGGGCGCCCTTGCTTTGTGGGCACAAAGGGGCACACGTGGGTGCCATCCCTCCTCCCTACTTTGTTCACCCCTGTGTACGTTCTTACCGGGATGTGGGTGTGATGGTGGCAGTGCGGCAGCCTGACAGAACTAGGAGGCAACAAGCGCGAGACGGAGCTGATTTTCTAAGGGAGCTGGAGCAGAAAGTGCGCAGGACCCGTGCTCCTGGACAACACCAGCGACGAGCCCCGGCGGCCGTGGGCTTCCCACCTGCAGCCGTCTTGCGTATGAGGACAATAAACCCAGTGAGTCTAAGCTTCTGAGGCCGGACGGTGCTTACTCGCAGCCTTTAGCATTGGGCCGACCTGAGCGATGTTAAGTGTGAGTTAATTTTTTGCACATGTCCTCGGAGGTAACAGGACCGGGGAGGACACGAAGCAGTGTCTGTAACCTAAAAAAGTCCTACTGAACGCAGTTGCATGTTTATTCGGTATGAGAAACACCTGGTGTAAACGTCAACCGAGGGACGAGTCTCTATGGGTCAGAGGAGACGACCTCGGGTCCGACCCTGAGGACCCAAGGGCAGCGTCTCCCAGGGGTGACGCTGCGTGTGCTGCAGAACCAGCTTTGCGGGGAGGGGCGTTAACATTCTGGGGTGAATGCTGCCAGCCGACCCCCTGCTCTGGGGCAGCACGTGGGCCTCGCACCTGTCCGGGCCGACCTTCAGGTGGGGCCCCGCTGGTTCTCGGGTCCGGGGATCAGAGCACTGCCTCCAGCCTGTGCTCTTCCAGAAAATTCCATCAGAACCAGGGGCGAAACCTCGCAGGACGTCCCCACACAACCTCCACTTGTCCGGCTGCCCTGCAGCTCTACCAGCTCCTCACTGTTTCGCGTTGGCGGGCGGTGAGAAGCGAACGAAAATCTCTCGTCCCCTGGGTCACTGCCTCAGCTGACGACTGTGCCACCGAGGTGGAAAGAGATACTTCGATACGTGTTTTTATAAGCAGTTCCTTAGTCCCAGGGTGGTTGCGATTCCAACCAGAAGGGAAACACCGTCAGAAACTGGGACTTCACATCTCAGACGGAGACACAAACGCCCACCTTTCCAAAAAAGTTTTCTCGGGTCATTGTCCTTGAACTAAAAAAGGTGTCGTATCTGAAAACTGCCTGACGTTCTCAAATAAGTGCTTCAACGGACAATGAGTGCCATGGACTCAGGAGCGACGACGGACGCGCACTTGCCGCGCGTGGGAGGGAAACAGGCGGCCCCTCGGGACGTCGTCCCCCCCCCCCCCCGTTTTCCTCAACTGTGTTTCGAGCGGAGACAGTTTGGGGTTTCCAGAGACGTAAAGCTCTTACCCGAACTCAAGCAACACGCATCTCGGTACGTGGGTGATCAACCAGGTTTAATAATTCAAGTTAAATTGTTACCGAGACTTCATATATGACACTGATTGTTCCCTGACATTGTGTTACTTGTTGGTCTTCTTATCGTTTTTGGTTTTCCCGGGAGAGCGCACTTCTGACTTTGCTTTTCGTGGCTGGGAGCCCGGCACAGAGGAGGGCGCCGGGCACACGGCGCGTGGGCCGTAAAACTTGTGTATAATAGTTACTGACAGTGTAACTGCTTTCTGGTACCGTTGTGGCTTCTTCGTCCCACCGCATTAAATGTCAGGGTCAGTATTTTTTATTTAAAACGCTTGGCTTTTGCTGGAACTGCAGCGTCCCCCGGAATTCCCCCACTCGGTGATCCCAGCAGGGTCCTTCCCAGAGGGTCTCTGCTCCGGGGCTGCTCACGTGGCCCCTGCCCGCGTCTGCGCCTGGAGCCTGCGCCGCGCGCTCCCTGGCTCCCTTACTCGAGCCGAGTCCAGCTGCCGATGTGTTTATTTTGGTCGTAGATTTCAAAGGACCATTTCCACCCGAAAGTAAACAAACAGAATGGAACAGCTGTGGCTGATAAAAATCCCAGGCATAATCATCACCCTCTTGTACGTATCCTGTGGTTTCAGATTTAATTTTAAAAATCTCCCTTAACTCTTGATTCACGATGGGAACCGTGGGTTCAGCGGAAAGCGATGCAAAGCTGTTCTCCCGCGAAGGAAGCAGCTGGGAGAGCGATCGAGAGCCATCCTCTCCCTTCCCTGGCAGCATCGGGGGACGGGGCGGGGGAGGGGGGCAGGCTCTGAGGCCCCTGCCTGGGGCCCCGGTGTAGCTGGCAAGTGGGGCGTGAACAGGTGTGGACAGGTGCCAGGTCTGGCCCCAAGCACCCCTGTGGAGATGCCCCACAAGGCCGGGCCATGGGGAGGGGGCCTGTGGCCGCCATTCCGGTAGGAGCAGATTGTCATGATGGGAGCTGTGAGATCCTTGAGATTTTGCCTGTCGTGTGAACGCTACTTCCCACCTTACTCGTGCCTGAAAAAGGTGCGCCTCTTCCCACCATCCCAGGCTTTGGGACTCTTTCTAAGCCACCGAGGAGTCACAAGGATACATCTGATAGAACTAACACATCGTGGTAGACGAACGATGCTTTTGAATGGGAAATATTCCTTAAAAATTAAACACGGAGTTACCACCAGCAACCCCCCTTCGGGCACATACCCCGGAGGCTTGAAAGCAGGGTCTCACGGACACGCGTGCACCTCTGACCGCTCACCGCAGCGTCGCTCGCGCGTTGCCTTGCCCAGTGCGCACAGAGGACAGGGAAGCAAATCGGGCCTGTCCACACCAGGGACTGAGACTCTGCCTGGAAAAGGAAGGACAGTCTGGCACAGGCTACCACGGCGGCCCCCAGCCTTTTTGGCACCAGGGACCGGTTTCACGGAAGACAATTTTTCCACCGACCAGGGGAAGGGGATGGCTTCGGGAGGATTCAGGCACACTCCGTTTAGTCTGCTCTTTATTTCTATTCTTGTTACACGGCGATAGACAATGAAATAATTATGCCACTCACCACGTGCTGCTAGGGCCAGCTTGTGGGCTCACCAGGACGGCGACCGGAAAGACTTGTGGAAAACGGGCCGGACAGAGGTGGTAAATGACGTGATGGGCGGCCCCTCGCGGACTGGAGTGAGCGTCGCATTCTGACGGAAAGCCTGCCCCCGATGTGGCTGCACAACCCAAGTCCATCAGCTCGCTTGCCACCGTACAGCCCGCCCCCAGGTGCAGCGTAACCGTCACCTGCCACTCCCAGGCGGGAGGGTCTGATGTCAGTCTGCAGGCCACAGATGCGCCGTGGTCTCCGTGCCCTCCGACCTCCCTGCTCGCAACGATCTGCGTTTGCAGCCGCGGCCCAGCACCGCCATCCCCGCCTCGGAGTCTCACAGGAGCGCACAGCCCGGGTCCCTCACAGGCGCTGCTCAGGCGGCCCGCGATCTCCGCTGATCTGACCGCAGGCGGCAACACCAGCACCAGCGAGCGCTAGGGAGCGGCCTAAACACAGACGCAGCTTCACTCACGGCTCTGCCGCTCCCTCCCGCTGTGCGGCAAGGTTCCCAGCAGGCCTGGGACCCGCACGGGGCACGGCCCGGTGTCAAGGGGGCCCCTGGGCTGCAGCATGGGTGAATCTTGCGGACATTGTGCTGAGTGAAACAAGCCAGTCCCCAAAGGACAAACACTCCTTGTACATTCTGCGCCTCGGGGGTCCCTAGAGGAGTCAACTCCTGGGAGACAGAAAGCAGGGGGCGGCGGGGGGGCTGGAGGAGGGGGTGGGGACAGGGCTTCAGCCGGGGGTGCTGACCAAGTCCGGAGCGATGGCCGGATGGTGCGCAACGACGGGAAGGCGGTTCATACCACTGAGCCGCCCCCTAGAAACAATCAAACTGCTCGTTTTTTGGTTAAGTATGTCTTCCCACTGCAAACCTTTTATTAAATTTAAAAATACAAGCACTACATGCATTCGTAAGACAATTCCATGAAACTCTTGATGGTGAACAGCGGTCAAACGATGGTTAACCCACGGCCGAGTCACAGGTCCCACATCGCCCTCCATCGAGTCAACGGTCGCCGCATGTGCTAGAACCCCGTTGGTGGGAGCTCCTGCCCTTTGCACTGTGCCAGAAACTTCCCCGGAGAACCCCACTGACCTGCACCCTGATCCCACATTCTGGAAAAGCCCAGCATCTTCTATGAGAGTCTGGAGAGGCCTGCAGCTCCTGCCTGTGACTCAGCCTTCGCATGTTGTCCCCGGGTCCCCAGGAGACAGGCTGGGGACCGGTGCGCCCGTCCAGCTGCCTCACACCGCACCACTCAGCAGCCCACCCAGCGTCCTGCCTTCCAGCTGGCCGGCGCCCTCGCCGCGCTCTTCCCCACCCGCCCTATTCGGGCGCCTTATACCGACGAGGAATTTTAGCAGCCGTTTGCGCGGGTCCGTGTGAAATGCTGTCAGGACTGTGGTCAGACTTTCATCGGCCTTTCCGATTCATTTAGGGGTTTAAGGGAGAGCTGGTGTCCGTGGGGGTGCAGCCTTCCCCACAACTTGTGGGTGTTCCCGGCAGGTCCAGCTGGAGGGAGCACCCTGCCCGCGGCCCCATCCCTCTCCGTCGGTGGGTGCGGCCCCTCCCCCCCCCCCGGGGTTGGCTCCTGGCATCCCACCGTTCTCGCTGACATTGCTAGCGAGGGCGTTTATTTTCTCTGACACTTGCAAGGTGAGCGTTCTACGTCTGGACCTGCTGGCCTGTCTCCTTGCGAATCCATGTTAACTTCAACAGTTTGCTAGTTGACCGGCCTCTGTGAGCGCAAACGCAGGGAGCCCTCACACCGCGCCCTGCGGCAGCGCTGCCCCGGGAGGTGGGCACGTCCGCCCAGTGGCTCGATCTCTGGGTCTTCCATGTCCACGGTCTCAAGTCTGCGAAGAAGGATGGTTTTTCTCTCCTCCGCGTGCATCAATGTCCTCCACGTTCCCCCTCCTCACCGTGGCATCGGCCCACACGTCCAGTAAAACGCCCGTGAGAGTGGGCAGAACAGGCGCGGCTTCCTTCCTTCCGACTTCACCGAGAAGCACCTCCACCTCCTCCCGTTCCCTGTGCGCGTTGCCTCGGATTTCTGGTCGATGCTTTTTATCAAAGTGAGAAAGTGTTACTCCTCATTCCCTAAGCTTTGTTTTCAATCACGCACATGTGGTTTTAATTTGCCCAAGCGTTTTTATTTGGCAAATAAAAACGGAGATTCTTTTCTCATTAATCTACTAGTATAGAGAGTTTCACTGATAGATTTTTCCAGCGTTCGGTCACTCTGGTTTACTTGGATGACGACGATGTGGACGTGATGTGTTATTTTTTACTTTCTTCCCCGTGAAATGTCGGGTAAAGATGCGTAAGCCACACATCCCATCTCACCGCTTGCCCAGCATGGAGCCCAGAGTCACGGGCAGCCAGAGCGGGAGCCCGGCCTCCCCCAGTAGCCCCGATCCCAGCCCTTCTCACCCCGCAAACCTGCCACGCTTCGGACTTTATTGGACTCACTTACTTTCTTCATATTTTTCAACCTAAATGTGCATCTCCAGATGCTTTAAGCTCATCTTGCCCTCTCCATGTTTATCGGCGGGGGCTGCACCACTCAGCACGCTTGGCCTTGGCATCTGCCTGCCCTCTCCCCCCACCCCTCCCTGAACGCTGGGCGGCCTGCTTCCTCCGCCTGCTGTTCGTGGGGGGATCTCCTTCAGTGGTCTCGCTTACCCCTCTGCTTTATCACGTTTGCTGGTGGGGCCAACAGGGCTTTCCACCCCCCGCCAGGATAAAATCGAGAACGGTGGTGTGTGCCCCTTCTTTCGGAGGAGTTTCGTTTACGGGTGAGTCATGCGTGGGGCCCCCGTGAGTCACGGGCAGCCTTCAGCCACGTTAATCCGGTTTCAGGGTCTGAGAAGTTTCCTGCCCTGCGCCCGTGATTCAGAGCCGGCTGCAGGAGGCGGATTACGCAAGTTCACCCTAACTTCCAGGAGGTGGGGCGCAGGGGCCTGCGAGCACACGCTCCCAGGAGCCGACTGTGTATGTGCATCCGGTCCTCACCGCGTGTCCGGCGAGCCCACGTGGGTAGCTTGAGATTGGTTCCGACGGAGTATTCGGACCATGGGAACCGGCAAACGTCAGAGGTCAGGACTTCCGATTTTAGAGAAGAGAACTGCGTTAAGGATCTATTGCCCTGTGCTTGCTCCCAGGGTCCGGCTCTTTGGGGGCCCTACGTGAAGTGTGGGGTCGCTTCTCAGGCCTCAGACTCCGTTCTCCGTTTTCTTCCCAGAGCCCGACCAGGCCCTGAGATGCACAGCCGGGCCTTACCCTCCCTCCGCGCAGCCGTTCAAGTCCACTGGCGCGCGGAAGCAGCCCTGAGCGCTGGGCCCACGGGGGCTGTTTCCGGGTTTGGGCGATTGGGAAGAGAGCTGCTGTCAGCGTCGGTGTGCAGGGTTGAAGGTGCGCGTCCGTCCCCACTTGCCTGGACACACCGCCCACGGCGAGATCACTGGGCGAGACGGGGAGCGTGGGCTCGCCTTCGTAGGGAGCGCGCGCCGCCCCGCTGCACAGAGAGGCGGGCGCTCCGCATCCAGGCCGCTGCCCTCGGGTGCTGCTTCCTTCCTCACTCGTGTGCGCGCGGATGGATCCCATGTGTATTTCAGCCACTTTGATGGATAGCGGGGTCCTGGTGTCGTTTTAACTTGCATTTCCCCAACACCTCCTCGTGGTGAGCATTTCTCCATGCACTTGCTCTCCATCCCCATAGACTCTTGGATGAGCTGTTCGATTCTTTCCACTCATTGGAAAATTGCATTGTTTCACCCTGGCCGGTGTGGCTCGGTGGACTGAGTGCAGGTGTGCGAATCAAAGGGTGAACGGTTCGATTCCCTCCCTTCCCCTGTCTCTAAAAATAGATAAATAAATCTCTTTTTTTAAAAAAAGAAAATTGCATTCTTTATTTTCTCACTGTTGAATTTTGAGTGTTCTTTATACAGAGTGGGCAACAGTAGGTTTATAGTTGTTACGGAAAGTAAAACAATTAATAAATGGCAACATGAGATGCTGACCCAGGCCCTTTGGGACCTGCAGGCCCTAGTTCTGCCCACGCGGCCCGCAGCTCCGTGACTTCCTGCAGGACCACGTCCCCGGTGAGCAGCTCACCAAGCAGGTGGGCAGCCCCGACTGGCCTCCCGGCCTGGCCGGCCGGCCCTCGGGCTGGGGAGTGTCTGTCTGAAGGCTGCCCCTCAAGCACGGCCAGAAGCCTGTGGAGCCCAGAGGCCTTGAAGGGGGCCCCGTGCCCCCCTGGTGTCTGGCTTCTGCCTGAGCCCCTCTCTGCAGCCACCAGGCAGCCTTTCAACCACCCTGGAGCTGTCCTGGGCCATGGACCAAATGGAAACAATAAAGCTTTCTGCAGGGGAAAAAAAATACACACAAAGAAATTCTGAATGAAGTTTTAAAAAGTGAGAGGTCACAGGTAAACACTTGGAATCCTGGATTTCTTTGAAAAAGAAAAAATGTTTATCTAAATACTGACGGGCGCTGAGGGGCCCCTCTCCTCTGCAGACAGTGCAGGCCAGCGTCCTGTTCTCTGTGGTCACCACCCGCCCCCGGTCCCCACAGCCTCACGGACCTGCTTGGCTTCCCGAAGTGATGCCCCTTCTGCAAGAAGGGTTGCAATAAAGAAGATTCTGCCCTAAAATCAGTCCCGATTCTGGCTGCTCGGAGAATCCCATTTCCTCCATCTCATCTCAGGCCCTGGAAGCCTGGTCCTATTGTTCCTTGAAGGGTCTTAAGGGGTCCGGTAAAAAAAAAAAAAAAAAAAAAAAATCCTCCTGATTTAGTGCCGGAAGAACAGGAAGGTCACATTATGTAATGGAAGATGTAACCCCACCATCTGGACCAGCTTGTAGCTCTTCCTAAACGCAACACCTTCCTTCCACACACAGGTGCTAAACATTCACAATTGGGCATGAATTTGGGTGAAAGATCAGTCATTCCAACTTGTCCAAAACTGTCTTGTGCTGTTACCTTTTCCTGCTTTCACTTATTCCAGGGGAGGGTGCCCAGCAGGGGCAGCACTCCGAGTTTGTAATGTTGACCATGAAGTTGACAGAGCGGGGTTTGGACCGGGGCTGAGGAGAGCGATCGCAACCAAAGACGCTGTTGTCTCATGAGGTCTCTCTCTCTCTCTCTCTCTATTCATGTTCTAAGATCCAGACTTGTCCATAAAAACACAGTGGTTTTGACTTCCAGCCAAGGTGGAGGCGTAGGTGGACACACTGTGCCTTCTCTCACAACCAAGATTAAGGACAACAATATAGAACCAAAAAAAAAAAAACCCAACCAGAACAGATAGAAAACTGAATTGTACGGAAGTCCAACAACAATTCACCCAGACCAGTAAGAGGGGTGGAGTCAGCCACTGGCGGAGAGGGGTCGGGGCAGGAGAAGGCGGTGGCTGGTGGTCCTGGGCACACGGGCAGCGGTTACCGAGTGCGGGGAGGCAACGAGCAGACCAAGTGAGGCGCACAAGGCAACTGACTGTGGACACACATTCACACACAGATAAACCAGGCGAAAATGGGCAGCAAGACAGACTGAGCAATGCAGGGCCCTAGCACTGGGAAATAAAGCCTAAAAGCACCGATTGAAAACGCTTGTGGGGGCTGAGGTGCCAGGAGAGAATCCCAGCCTCACAGGAGAGTTTGTTAGAGAGACACACAGGGTCCTAGAATGTACACAAGCCCACCCACATGGAAATCATCACCAGAAGGGCCCAATTTGCTTGGGGAAAGTGGTGGAAGAGATTGGAATCTGAGAGAGAGCAGAGCAAGTGCCATAGTTCCCTCTCGGACCCCACCCCCACATTTAGCATCACAACCCAGCAACTGGGTTGCCCCGCCCTGGTGAACGCCTAAGGCTCCACCCCTCACTATGTAACAGCCATGACCAGACCAAAAAAACCCCAAAACCAAAAATGGCTCAAACCAGAGAACAGATCAAAGCCCCAGAGTTAATTCATCTAAGCGATCAAAAGATAGCCAACCTATCATATGCACAGTTCAAAGCACTGTTGATTAGGAAGCTCACAGAATTGGTTGATTTTGGTTGCAAATTAGATGAACAAATGAAGGCTACAATAAGTGAAATGAAGAAAAACGCATGGGGAACCAACAGAGATGGGAGGAAAACTGGGACTCAAATCAATGGAGTGGACCAGAAGGAAGAAAGAAACAACCAAACAGAAAACAAGGAAGAAACAAGAATTCAAAACAACAAGGGGAGGCTTAGGAACCTCCAGGACATCTTTAAACGTCCCAACATCCAAATTATAGGGGTACCAGAACGGGAAGAAGAAGAGCAACCAGTGGAAAACTTATTTGAACAAATAATAAAGGAGAACTTCCCCAATCTGGCAAAGGAAATAGTCTTCCAGGAAGTCCAGGAAGCTTAGAGAATCCCAAAGAAGTTGGACCCAAGGAGGAACACACCAAGACACATTATAATTACATTACCCAAGATTCAAATGAAGGAGAGAATTCTAGAAGCAGCAAGGGATAAGGGCACAGTCACCTACAAAGGAGTTCCCATCAGACTGTCAGCTGATTTCTCTAAAGAGACCTTGCAGGCAAGAAGGGGCTGGAAAGAAGTATTCCAAGTCATGAAAGTCAAAGATCTACATCCAGGATTGCTCTATCCAGTGAAGCTGTCATTTAGAATGGAAGGGAAGATAAAGCGCTTCTCAGATAAGGTCAAGTTAAAGGAGTTCATCATCACCAAGCCCTTATTATATGAAATGTTAAAGGGACTTATCTAAGAAAAAGAAGATAAAAAATAGGACAGTAAAAAGACAGCAAACTCACAGATATTAGCAACCGCACCTAAAACAAAATCAAACTAAGCAAACCATTAGAACAGGAGCAGAACCACAGAAATGGAGATCACATGGAGGGTTAGCAACAGGGGAGTGGGAGGAGGAGAGAGGGGGAAAAGGTACAGAGAATAAGTAGCATAGATGGTGGGTAGAAAATAGACAGGGGGAGGGCAAGAATAGTGTGGGAAATGTAGAAGCTAAAGAACTTATGACACATGGACATGAACTAAAGGGGGGAATGTGGGTGGGGGGGTGTGCAGGGTGGAGGGGAATGAAGGGGGGAAATGGGACAACTGTGATAGCATCATCAATAAAATATAATTAAAAAATAAAAATAAAACAAAAAGAAAACCACAGTGGTTTCAACTTTCCCCACTCACCTCGGCTTTGGCGGCTGCCCTTGGAACACTGTGAGAACACATCTCTCACCGCACATCAACGGCGTTGCGGCACACACGTCATGCTCACGTCTGACAAACGCTCGAGGAAGACCAGTTCCCGCTGCACAAACCTTCTACGCACGTTTAGAATCCGCGCTCATGCTTCCATTGTGCTGTTTCGGAATTAGGAATATATTGCAACAATCCAGCATGAGCAGAACGGCAGAATATTATTAAGTAATGTCCTACTACAGTTGCAGATGACGCCTCGTAGAAAAAATGGCCTGATTACAAAGAACATCTTACTTCCGTGACAAAGATTTTCTTCCTGAACAACTGTGAAGTGTGAGGAGTGATCGCCGTCTCATAGCACCCAATCACATGGTGCAATCATGTGGTACGTCCCGATAATTACATTCCAATTGAACTAAGGCATTATGGTATCATAGACTATTCTCAAATATATGCACGTATTTCAATTTTTCTCTCCCGTAATTTCCAAGAGAAGGCAACATTGAACTGAATGAACTGAAGAGAGGGAACCGTTGTACATTCACTCTATTTTGATCTGAGATGGGGCAGGAGTTTGTGATTTTAGAAATTAGTGAGCGTATATATAAGAAGGTGAACTTGGTGAGGTCACGTGTTAAGATATGAAGTTTCACGTGTCTTTCAAGCTTTCAGAACGTGTCCAGCGGGCCCCATGACACAGACCTGACGGAGGCTCAGGTGACACCAGCGGCCCCCGCAACACGAGCCCCAGGCCGTCCCACCTGCACGCCACTGGCTGCCAGCTGCCGAGGCTGCCGGGAGTCTTGGTTCTTCATTCATAAAAGTTGCATGAGTGAAAGAATAGCTTTGGGCAGATTGAGAGCACAGAGAGAGACGGTACCAGCTACTCATTTCATTCTGAATAATTTCCCCAGAAAATTTCCAATGTTTCTGTCAATGTGGAACTAACTGGCTTAATTCAGAGTGTTCTGGGGAATTGGGTATTGAAAGTCAGAACATCCACGCTATCTTAACACGGTGTTCTGCGTTTCATTCCCTCGGGGTCTTCTTTAATGGCTGCAGTTTGGAAGTGAGAAAACGCCGAGCGGCGAGGCACAGGGAGAGGAAGACCAGAGCCCCTCGGAGTTGCCGGCACCACGGTCCACCTTGGGACCTTTAGTCAACACGCATTTCTGAAGCTTTGGATTTGCAACTGTGCTCGGAGTGCTGAGCCGCACAAGCCAGAGGCTTCGGAGGCGCGTGCCCAGCGTGCGGCACACACACATGCACACGCACACGCACAGCTGCGCCCTCATCGCCGCTCCCTCTGGAGGTTTGATGTGCGGACGATCGGGGACGATTGGGGAGGCTGGCGGGGTGCTCTGCAGAGAGACCCTCTGGTTCTCCGGGGGCAGCGAGCACTGCGTCCCTTTACGCAGCCAGGCCAGACAGGTGAGGGACCTGCCCAAAGCAGCAGACCTGGGCCCTGCGCCCTGCCCATGGACTCACCTGCCCACACCCCCTCAGTGGCGGCTCATGGCCCTCTGGACCCCCCGGGAGTGACGGAGAGAGACCCACAGCCTCTGTCAGGAGACAGTGTTTATGTCGCTACGTGTGTGTGCGATGCCTCAAAGCACGTAATGTGCTGGTCACCCACTAAGCAACCCTGTGAGGAGCCAGGGTGCCTGGCCCGCATGGCCCCCCAAGAGCAGGGATGTCTGAAGCCCTCATCCTGGACACAGAGGGTGAAGAGGGCCCGTTCTCCGAGGAAACATGGTTTGAACCCCAGGCATGAAAGGCTGTGCAGAGCGGGGCTGCTCCTCCCAGGACCATCCTGCCTGCAGGCAGCCAGGGGACCCTCCTTTCCCCTCCGGGGGTGCACAGACCCGCTTTCAGAAGAACGTGGGGAAAACGAAATTTAGAGACTGGCGTGTAACTCCTGAGAGCTGGGGCCGATGTGTCCTTGTTGGGGACCACCCTATGTACCTGAGGACGTTGACGGTACCCCAGCCTCCCCACACCCGAGGCCGGAGCACTCTCCTGTCCCTGGTCATGACAACCCAGACCCCTCCAGCTACATCAGACGCTGCTCGGGGCTGCATGGCCGACCTGGAGGCGTCGTGGGTGCCCACATCCCACGTCCAGTGAACAGCGATGATAGCCCACTGGGTCCTCTATGGGGGTCTGCAGGGTCCCCACCGCACCCTCGGCCACTGCTGCTAACTGTGGACTGCCTCCCACCCACCTGCCACCTTCTCAGCATGGCCACTTTGTGGGCACAGGCTTTAGCTGCACCTCCCTCCCCTCCCCTGACCTTGGCCTTCATCACTCTTTGACCTGGGCTGCCCTCTCCTGGTTGGGCCAGCTCTGTCCCTGAGTCCAGGGACAGGCCCTCTCACCCGCCGCCCAGGGTGGGAGCAGGCTGGCTTCGGGAGAGCTTGAATGGAGAGCCCTGGTAGGGGGCTTTAAACTCTAGGGGGGAATAGGGACCCCAATAAATGTAGGGCTCACAAGAGGAGCAGAGCTGGGTTGCACGCTGCCTAGGTAGAGCTCCTCGGAGAAGCCCAGCCTGGCCCATCCCAGGGCAGGAGCGGTGGCAGCAGCCGGCGGGTCCGGCAGGCCCCAGGGAGAGATGGGCAGAGGCTGCCTGCGGGCACGCCTGCCACCAAGAGGGTCAGGAAGATACCACCCGGGCCACCTGTGTTCTCCGGGGTCCCGCAGGCTGCAGGGTCAGGCCATCTGCAGACCCGCCAGGGCCAGAGGCTGCTCGCTGCTGGAGGGTGGACAGAAGTCATGCTTCCAAGGCCACCTCCTGGTGGCGCCTGAGATGGGGCTGTGGTGTGGAAGGAGGCCCCCCTGGGGACCTGGCTGCCACTTAGAGCGCAGAGAAGCAGCCAGAACCCAGGGCCCAGGGAGACTGAGTTTTAAACCAGAAATGATGGAGTCTGGAGGCTTCAAACCAAAGTTTAATCCGGTCACGATGACATAAGGGTGGCACTGCCCTCTGCCCAGAGGTGCCATCCAGAATGCAGGGCCCTGCACTGATGTAGGTGGGCAGCTCCACTCTAAGGCCACTGTCCCAAGAGTGCTGGCCCGACCAGCAGCCCCTGTGGCATTCTCAGGACTTGGGGGTGGAGGGCTGTGTTCAGGGCTGGGGTCTCTACTGAGACACGGAAGGGACAATGGCCAGACCATATATAAAAATAGGACTTTGACTCACAACCTGCAGCAGCCAGCCCAGGACACAACCCTTCAGCCAGTGACCTGCCCCAGACACGGCCCCTCGCCTACAGTGGCCGGTCTAAGGGGCCGGCCGTTGCCTGCAAGCCAGACCTGTGTCACCGTCAGAAGTCAGGCCTCTGTCTCCAGGAAAATCCCGGAAGTGAAGCAGTAGCCCTGTGAAAATCAGTCCCAAACTCCCGGAACCTAATTAATCACTGATTTTCCCTAATAATCTGTCCTCACTTCCAAATGAGGACCAACCAGAAAAAGCCAAACACGCACCCCGACCAGGCACGTGGGATGTCCTGCTTCCAGCTACCTGTGCCCTAGGCCCCCAGAGTACCTGAGCCTCCTGCTGTCCACCACGAAGCCCCTCCCCCAACCCTGCCTGCCTCGAGTCTCTGCCCAGCCCAGTGACAGTGGCCAACCCCCTGCGGGAGCGGCTCTGAGTGAACAGCCTCGTCTTCTCATTGGCTGCTCTGTGTCCATTTGCACTCAGTTGCTAGAAGGCTGCCAGGAGCCCCTCCTGTCCAAATTCCAGCTCTCCGCTCAGAGGGGCGAGAGCCAGGACCTCTGAGCACCGTCTGACCAGTGGCCGTGCCAACTGCCCTCCCCGGGCAAGACCTCGCCTCCCCAGGCCACCACCCAAGGCACCGCTGCTCCGCGTCCCTCAGCGGGTTAGCAGCGAGCTGGGAGCGCACCTTCCCAGGAAAGTGGCCAGGCCTGACACAGCTGTCCTGGAAAAATCACTGCGCTGCGTATAAAATGCCTGCCTGAGTCCCAGATCTGCCCTCTCATTGCCCACCAGCGGCCCGGCTGTGGGAGAGGGGCAAAGACAGGAGAGCAAGCGGCAGAGCACGGAGCAGAGGCCGCCCTGCAGGCCGGCGCCCGATCAGGGCTTGCCTTGGGGCTCCGCGGGGACTCTGTCTTCGGACCGAAGCCAGCAGCAGAACTGTTTTGCACCCTGCGGTTGGTCATGTACCCGGACGGCCGCCTGTCGCCCTGCAGGCTGGAGTGTGAGGCCATGAAGTTGGCACTTGGGTGGGCCTGGCATCGGAGGCCAGGCCGGGAGCGCAGCCAGTCTCTCGTCCCTGCTGGGCTCTGCCCGGCCGCACTCTCTCTGAAGCTGAGTCTTGGCTGTCCCCGCGCCTCTGCTGGAAAAAAAAAAGAGGCCGCAGACCCCCAGGGGCTGAGTTGTCAAAGGCCCCTGGGTGTAGGGGGGACTCCCCTCCACCGCAGGGCTGGACTATGAGCCTTCCCCTCAGACAGAGGACCTAACAGGAGCCACCCCAGGGCGTCGCGAGCTGCCGGGACTGGGCTCGGTCTGGTCGGTGGACGCGATGCACACAGGCGCAGCATGCCCGGAACTTCTTTCAGCTGGAGAGGAACCTGGACTCTGCTTGGATTACGCCTCCCGGCGGGGGGGACAACCTATTTTTAAAGACTCAACTGGAAAAGTGTCCTCACAGCTGTGAAAACACTGGCTGGCTCTTGCTCCTGGCCGGTGTGCAGAGGCTCCACAACCGCCAGCGGTGCCTGTGGTGAGACCGGGGGGCCGGGCGGGGAGGCCCGGGGGAAACACGGCCTGAGGCCCGGAGGAGCAGAGGACTTCTCTCCCCTCCCGGGTCGGTTAGGTGAGGCCAGCTTCTGTTTTCTGAGACTGATCGCGTCAGAGGAGAGCAGCTGACGTTGGAGATGACGTGGCCTCCCACCTGGCAGGAGAGCGGGCCCTTCTCTCTTGTTTGCAGAGCGGGCCTCATGAGTCAGAAAATGGGCAAACCTGGCCCCCGCCTCTGGGCACAGGTTCGTGATCAGGTGAAGCCCAAAGGGGCCCTTGGATCCCTGAGTTTCAGTTTGGAGCATCTGGAAGATTCCAGTGCCTAAATTTTCCAACCCAAACTATCCACCGCCACTGCGGATTGCCTCGCAGTAGCTGCAGTGAGCCCCTCAGAACGACGTGGGTGCAGGGTTGGTGATCTGCACCTTGTTTTCATACCCACTTTCTTCCTCGCTGGCCGTGGTCTTGTGGGACGAGGTGTGGACAGCAGCGCCGTTTTTGCAGCATGATTGAATGTGAGAAAGCAGAGACTCGGTGGGGTTGCCAGGGTTCCCTCAGTGGCATGGGACAACGCTGGGGGAACCTCCCCATGGGGCAGCTGGCCGGTTCAGCGAGCACATGCAGGCACGGTGTCTCAGCAGACAGCAGGAGCAATGGGAAGGGTGGTGGAGGGTGGTGAGTCGGGGCCCCAGAACCCTGCACGGAACGAGGCTGAACGAGAGCTCATGATGCTGGGTGTGGATGCGGACAGCGCTCTGTACAGGAGGTCAAGGTGAAGCCAGTGAGACTCTGACAGACGGAGCACCTAAGCATTTGGTCCTGGGGTGGCTGGTGTGCTCCAGGGAAATGCTTAGTAACCAGCTCTATGACAAGAGAAAAAAAGCCCCAATGGGTAACACCTGCCGCTTCCTCAGGTGTAAATACTCCCATGGTGGCAGAGGCCGGTCTGCTAACGTGATGTCCCCAAAAGTAGAGCGGGAGGATGCACAGTTGGCTCCTAGGAGCCCATTGTCTCTGGGACACCACTGGAAAGTCATCTGACCATGGAAAAGGGTCGAGGGAGGAAAGTCCACAGGGAACCTCAATTCTTGGGGGCAGGAGGAAGCAGGGCCTGCTCCACCCTGTGGGGCATGTGTTGTTTGGATGCTGGAAGTTTACAGAGTGGGGACCGGCCTCCTAGGCGGCCCTCTGTGCCACAGGCAGCACCAGGAACTTGCAGAGGCCACCATGGCACCTTGGCAGGATCAGAAGGAGCCGGGGATGTCGCTCTCCTCAGTCTGTCCGTCCGAGTGGGACTTTCTGAAGAGCACTTTCGGGAGGTGGTCCACCAGCTCCGTGCCTTGGAGGGGAGCCCCGGTGCTGCTGGCCGACTGGTTGATTGGAGAACTTTCTTCTTGTTCAGCTGCAGCCCCACTCTCCTCACTTCCCTCCCTTCTGCCACTGCGCTGCGGCCACGCCAAGGGTGCCTCCGTCTTCCTCAAGGAAGGCTCACATGCACCTGAGGGTTGGTCTCCTCCAGCCAAGCTTCTCCAGTTCCAGCCCAGAGCTGCGGTCCCCAGCTCCTCCCCATGGGGATCCCAGGACTCCCTGCTGAGCATCACCCTAAGTGAGGAGGGTCCTTAAGATTGGCAAGGAGGCATCTTTAGGGAGCTGACCCTTAACATGCCCAAAGCTAAGTGCATTCCTTTACGTACATGGATAAACAATCTGGAAAATTACTTCAAATCCCTACAAAATGGATTTTTTTTTTTTTTTCGATGAAAGAGGGCTCCCAGCATTGCCCATGATGACAACCAGGTCCACCCTTCACCCTATGGCCTGTTCTCGTCATGGCCCTGCTGGAAGGTTGGTGGGTCACCGGATCCCATCACTGATGTCCTTTGCCTGCTAGTCCAGGCTCCACTACTTTTCTCACCTGCTCACCCCCATTCCCAGGATTGGGGTGCTCCCCACCTGGGGCTGCCTGGGTCCTTTCCCAGCTGCCTCTCCTCTGTCCTCACAGCCAGCCCAAGGTCCAGCTCTTTCAGAAATCACCTGTGTGCACCAGTCTCCCACAGCTGAGCGCCCAGCCACACCCGTGACCGCAGCCTGTCCTCACCTGCACTGCTTCTCTGGTCACATCACATGGCCGACTGTGTCCCCAGCTGGGCCAGGACACCAGGGGCAGCCTCCTTCCTTCCCATCGCTGTGTCCTTGCTCTGCAGGGCTGCCCCGTGTGCCGTGGAGTTGAGGCAGGGCTGGCGAGAGTGGCCCGTGCGCTCCCGGAGCTGAGAAAACCCTCCCATGGCAGAGCCCCCGGGGTTGGCTGCACAAGTTCCTCGCTGCAGGCTGCGAGGCCCGGGTGGAATCAGGACTAGCTGGGCAGGAAGTACTGATTTGCTCAGGGATCCATACCCTCAGGCGTCCTGCTGTGTCCTCGGCCTACGCACCAAGTCCAGGACGCCAGCCGTGGGCACACGCAAGCTGGCTCCTGGCTCGGCCCTTTGCGTTGCTTCCACCTTGCCGCTTGTGAAGAAGAGCACACTTAGAAAAATGGATGAAACGTCGATGCAGAGTCACGTGGGCTGAAGCGCCCCAGGGCAGCAAGAGCAGTGCTGAGCCCCAGAGGTCACAGCCGATCGTCCCTTGGGTAAGACACAGGGACGCGAAGGGACTCCACCTTCCTGTTGCTGTGCTGCGTCCAAATGTGTCCAGCCACATTTGTCCAGTACTGTCAACTGGCAGTCATTGGTATCAATCCCCAATTTGGGCTGCTGTGAAGAGGGAAACTTGATTTGGCGCCAACAGCATGGCTGTGGACCCGCTCAGTAGCGCTACAGCGCAGCTGTGCAAACGGCACAGCTGTGGGCCTTCCCTGGGGGCCAGGTGGCGGGGGCCAAGGGTGAAGGGTGTTGGGGGGCAGACTCCTCTCCAGCAGCTCAGTTCAATAATGGGCTCAGGGACGGTCCGCTCGGCTCTGGCCCTGTACAGCTGACCAGGGTTCAGCTCTAGCTGGGGCACATGTGCCAGATGCTTCCATATTATATAGACAGCAGTCCCCGCCCCTGGTCCCTGATTGGTCAGAATAGAATTGCTCTGATTGGCCAGAGCGGCACAGCTCGATTGGACTGGGAAAGCGTCATTCTAGGAAGTCCTTTGCAAGGGGGGCTTCAGCCTGCGGAACACACTGCAGGCAGCAGCTCAGTGCAGAGGCTTCCGGGCAGAAATGGCTGCGAGGCTCAGTTATTTAAAAAATTAATTTAATTTAATTTAAGCCCAGTTAGCCACCAGGAGTCCTTGTTAGTAGGTGTCTTCCACCCCCCCCCAGGGTTCACAGTGAGCACTGCTTCAGTTTCCCCATCAATCACAGGGTCAGAGGCCGTCACCACCTGCTCCACATTTGGGCGGGCAAGTTCCTTGAAGCAAGAGAGGTCCTTGGCGTGTGCACAGGGGCCAGGGCTTGTTCGCAGGTCCGCGAACGGTGGCCCCTTGGGCTGGAACAGCAGAGATACCCCCGGACTTCGGCGTCTACACCAGGAGGCTTGTCCCAGGCACGCTGGGTCCCCACGTCCTTGAAGGGCGTTGGCGTCATGGATTCCGCAGGCCTCTGGCTTTGTGCAATCCAGCCTGAGCCCCGGTTAATAAAGTGACTCCCGGGTGGGCTGGCGGCTTCCTTTGTTCCCAGGAGAAAATCTCCGCGGAGAGGCGACCTGTTTGAGCACGATCGTGCCTGACAGCCCTGATGCAGGTTTCGCCGAGCTGGGCCTGTTCCGACGTCCCGCGGAGGCCACTGCGCCGGGGTGTGGGAGGAAGAGGATCCGCGTTTCCGCGCCCATCCGGGCGGCTGCTGGGGCCGGCTCGTTTGCCCACTGCCTGACGTGGGCGATTGTGAAACTGCCTATTGTGTTCGCAGACGTCTTTCGCCCCCTTGCCAAAGGCGCCTGTCGCAATGGGCTGGGCTGCTGGGCGGCTCCTTCCAGCTGAAAGCATTCTGCACCGAGAAGCTTGGTATTTGCATAGCAATTAGTTTGTCTTCCTACAAAAATGTTCATGGCTCCAAGTTCTCCATGGAGGGGAAATGCGCCCCAGATGAAAGGGCTCGTGTCAAACAATTCTTTGAAGAGTTTCTTAAGGCTTCGAACCGTCATTATTTGCCACATTTTCTGAAAAGCCCGCAAATAATTGTTTTCCCCCTACTGATTTGTACCTCTCCTCTTAGCAAATATTGGTTCTCCCCCGCTCCAGACTGGGTCCGGGATGGAACGGAAACGAACAGGCTGCTTTTGTTCCCTGCCATGAGCAGAACCCCACTGGCAGGCCCGCGTCCCGCGCGAACATCTGCGGAGGCCCAGATGGCTGGGCAGGGGGCCTGCCAGGGACTCTCTGCCGACTCAGCAGACGGGGCGAAGATGCTGCATTTTTATAGGCCCCACAAAAATAGTAACTTCTGAAAACTTCTTGGCAACAGAGGGCTTTTCTTTTTTAATCCGCTAAGAATGTGGGACTTCCCCATTAGATCACCAAGCAGAGAAAAGCCCACTTTATTATAATCAGAAGGCTGCTCATCGTAGGCTGTGACACTTGGCACTGCAGACGTGTGTGGACGGGAAGGACGGGCCCTGCGGGAGACACCGGGGTTTCCTAGTTATTCAGGGCAGAGCGCTCTGCAGCCTGAGGAACATTTTCTTGCACCAAAAGGAAGTCAGCATTGCCATGTATAATGCGCACATCTTTGCCCAAATTTTTGAGGGAAAAACAAGGACGCGCATTGTACATGGGCAGTTCTAATTCCATATTTATATGAATGTTTTAAATTCTTTTATTTATGCTTATGCATTAAAAGTGTAATTCTAGAGAGCAATAATAATATCCACACGCAAAATAATACCCTGGAATAGGATAATAAAAAAAACAACAACAAAAAAAACAAGTATCTAAATATAAATAAATAAATAGTTGAATTAAAAAATTAAAACAAAAGATTTTTTTCCTGAAAGTTTGGGCCAAAAACATGAGTGCGCCTTATACACGGCAAAATACGGCATGAAGAGGGACTTGGCCTGTCAGGAACATCATGGGGGGAGTTCTGCGGAATGGGGTCTCCAGACAGTCCCAGGTTTATTCTGGGGGCCTTTTCCTTCCTCCTCAGCAGGTGCCACCTCCAACACTTTCAGCATCTTCAATGGGACTGAATATGGCTGAGGAGTTGAAGAAAGAGGCCCTGCTGGGCTTTTTTTCCCCAACCAGAACAACTTTATTGAGTGCCTACTGGGTGCCAGGCCACGAGGAAACGGCGAAGGACCGAGAAGGCAGGGTGCTAACTCCGTATGTTACACGCCACTCAGTTTCGTGGGCGGTTTTGGGCGCCGGAAGTCACTGTGTGACTCGGTTCCGAGGAGGGTCCTGTCCCTGGGACACGTGTGCCCGCCCTTCTCAGAAGGCAGCTGTCCTCTGTCTCCCGGCCCTTCGTGACCCGGGCAAGGCTCCGAAGTTTCCCTCGATGGCGGCTTCCTGAAGGTACGCTTCTGCGGTGCGCGTCTCCCGTCCAACATGTCACTTGCCGGCTGTATCCCAGGGCCGCTGTTGTATCCTCCTCTGCGCCGCCTCGCGGAACTCCGCGGCGTGGGATCCACGGCATGATTTATCTGTCTTGTTTTGGCTGAATTTGCCAGTGGTGCTGTCTAGATTGGGAGTTCTTCGAGGGCAAAATGTCATTAATGACGCAATGTTTAAACCGACTGTAGGCCTTCTACTTCATCTTAACTTTTGATAGGTGTTTAGACATTTTTTGTTTTGTCTTTTAAATTTATTTGCAAAAATTATAGGGACTTTTTTTTTTTTTTTACAATACCCTCTTAGTGCCTCTCCATGTCTGCAGGGTCTGTGCTGACGTCCCTTTCTCATTGCTCACGTTGCATAATTTAGGCCTCCTTTTCGTACCCTGATGCACCTCGCCAGAGACCGGTACAGTATTAGCCCCCTCCCCCCCATAACCAATGTGTGTATCTGCTCTAATAATTGTCTCCTTTTTATTTTATTTATCTGTGGCCCTACTGATATTATTCTTTCTTGATACTTTTCTCGGGCTTATTTTGGTTTCCTTTTCCAGATGCCCTGGGATGAACGGTCAGCCCATTTGTGTTCAGTCTCCTTTCCCCTAACGCAGTCCTGTGAGTCTATCTCGTCTCCTCTAAACACAGCATTGCCTGCGCCCTACAAGTCCTGTAACGCAATATTTGCTATTGTTCAGCGCAAATAGTTTCTGATGTCCCTTGGGATGCTTCAAATCCAACTCACAAGCATGTTAACTTCCAAACAGATGGGGATTTCCAGTTGTGTTTTGTTATGATTTTGTGGTTTTACCTCTGTGGAGAGAGAGCCTGCTCTCCGTGATGCAGCTCAGCATACAGTCGCTTGATTTTGTAAACATTCCATAGGCATCTGAGAAAAATGTGTATTCTGCTATGGATGGGCGGAATGTGGTGTTCCCCATATGTTCATGATGTTTGTTAATTGTATTGCACAAACCTATATCTTCACTAATTATTTATGTGCTTTTCTCATCTATTACCAATGGAAAATTATCTGCTGTGTTTTGTTTATTTATTTAAAAATGTATGTATTTATTTCTTGTTCCTGAAAGATGTGTTTTACAATTATAGTGTTCTAGAATTCAAGAGGGCTGTTTTCCCCTCGACACATCGACGGGTTCATCCCACTGTTACTGGCTTCCGTGGCTGCTGTTCGAAACTCAGCTACCTTACGCTCCTTCGAATGGGCTAGTCTTTTTTTTTGTCCTAGATTTTAGATTTTTTCCCCCTGTCTTTAGGGAAATACAGTCTCTTTAAAGAGTGTGTCTAGGGGTGCTTTATTTTTTAGGTAGCTCACTTTGGCTTTAGTGGGTTTTTTGAATCCGTAGTTTGGAGTTGTCAGCTGTTACAAATAATCCTGGCCATCATTTCTTTAATATCACAGCCCCACTCTCTGCTCTCCACTGAGACTTTGACTTAGGATGTCAGGCCTCCTTACACCTTTGTCTACGGGTCAACTTTTCTATGACGGGTATATCTGCCATTTCTCTGTTTCTCCGTGATAGGTTCTGGGCAATTTCTTCTGAGTTTTCTTCCAGCTCACTCATTCCCTCCTCAGCCGTATCTCATAACTTGATAATTGTATCTCTTTGTCACAATGATTATTGCATTTCTAGTTTCTATAAATTCTATCTGAATATTTAAAAAACCTGCTAGGTCACATCCTATAGTTTCCTACATGCTACAGAGAGTTTCACGCTTGTGTTTCATTTCTGTAAACACACTACGTAGACTTGTTTCTAAATCTCTAACTGAAAATAGTACCTGAAGAGTTTCAGATCTGGTTTTGCAATTGGTTGTTTCTACTTTTGTCAGTGATGGTGACTTGTTTGCTGTGTTTGATTCGGTGGCTTTTGTTCCATTCTGGTTTGTTTTGTTCTGTTTCGGTGGGACGCGCTCTTTCCTTAAAAATTTGTGTGGCTATTCTTCGAGGCCTAAGGTGAAGATGCAGTCCCCCAGAGAGGAGTCTAGGCATTTGCTTCTGTCCGATAGTTAGGAAAGTTTCTAGCACAAGAACACTTTAAAACAAATTCAGAACTTGAGGTTTTCTCAGCCACATAGGTGATGAGAATTTGGACCGAACATTCTACAAGGTTGGTGTGACCATAATTTCTCGGAACTGTGTTTCCCCTGCTTTCACGAGGATCAGGGTGGTTTTTCCACTGCTTCCTTCTCATTTTCCTCCCCCAGGAGGATGGAGCCCTGTGTGGCCCAAACTTGTGGACATGAGAACGGGAGTCCCTCGTCACACACGTCCTCCTTGCAGGGCTGGCCTTTGAGATCTCTCCATCTCGCTTCCTCTCAGCTTATGTACTCTTTATTTTCATGTCTTTAATTCTAATTACTGTGGTTTTTTTGGACCATACGACAGACCTAGGGTTTATAGGAGGAAAATAGGAAAAAAACTTTGGAAGCAAAAAATGTGGTAAAATATTTAACAACATAAATAACACACTATTTCACCAAGGTAAATATAAACAGAACTCAACAGCAACATTAACCACCATGATTCCTCCCAAGTTTGGGGGGAAAGGGCGTCCACCTGAGATGTCTTCTACACCATCCCGATGGCTCGGAGCCGACCGCGGTGTGTTCGAGAGGCCTTGCGCTTCTTACCCTCATGGGGAAACGGCATCCTTGGCTTCTGTCCAGAAGAAGGAAGGGCAGAGATGTCACTTGCACCCACCCTCAGAGGGCCCTCGTGCCTAATTTTGTGTTCCCAACCTCCCGGGCGGGCAAAGCTGGGGCTGCAAGCGCAGGCCTCACCCCTGCGGAGCCCTCTCTTCTCCCAGACCGCGGTCACGACTCGTCACCATCGCATCATCCGTGGTCATTATCTTGCCAACATCTCCAAGCAGATGGTTTGCTTACATTTTATTCAGATTTTTTACTTGTCCTCAGAGTGGAGAATTTTTAGATCACTTAATTTGCCATTTCTGGCATTGTGAGTCATTGTATCATTAAACATATGCATCCTTTAGTTAATGACTTCTAATTTAATGTCTTTGTGCTCAGAAAACATTGTCTGCAGGGCAGCCTTCACAGTGTGGAGAGACGTGCTTCGCGACCTGGTTCGTGGTCAGTTTTCCCGGAAGCGCCTCCGTGTGGCCGGGACCGAGCGTCTTCCCCAGTCGTTGAGGGCAGGTTTCCGTGCGTGCCTTACAAAATGCACCGCTTTTATGGCTACATTTAAGCATTCCGTATACTTATTAAATTTACTTTTATTAACCCATCAATACTCAAGAAAGGGGTATTAAAGACTATTATAAATTTTATCAAAATTTCCTTATAGCTTTCAAAATATATAAAGCAAAAGCTAATAGGCTGTTTTATTACCCCCTAAACGCTCCTCGGATGCCATGCTTCCAGAGCGAGTCTGTCCTCTCAGACGTCCGGGGGACGGCGAATGTGGCTTCTCAACCGGCTCCGGCCTGCTGCCTGCGTTGTGCGTGCCTTTCTGGGGCCATCGCTCGGCTTGTCCACCGGCGGCCTCCTCACCCCACGGCTGCACCTGGGCTCCTGCTGGGGTGGGGTCTGCCCACCCTGCGGGCCAGCAGGGGCCTCTCCTGCGCTTCCCCAGCCAGCCCCCGCTTTTCCTCCCCCACCCGCAGCAGAGTGGCCCCTCGATGGGGCTGCGTCCAGGATGCAGAGTGCGGGGGGTGGGCTCGCAGGAGACCGCCTCCTCCGTGCACCGCCAGGAACAGTCCCGTAAACAGGCTGGAATGTCGTAGAGGCCCCCGGTGGCAAAGCTGTCACGTCGTGCCCTGTGCGCCTTTCCACGTCCTGGTCCCCGGTAACTGCCTCCGGGAACCCCTTCCGTGCCTTTTCCGCAGGTGGCACAGTCTACGGGTCTTCTGGGCCCGAAAGGAGACACTTTCGCAGAGGCACGGAAGGGAGGAATGGCCGCCGGGCCAGGGCACGCGGGACATCCTTTGGTTCCCCCTGCCGGTGGTCTGGTGTCCCCCTCTCAGAGGGCACGGCGCCCTTTCTCCCAGCGCTCACCCAGCAGGGGCTGTGCCTGGGGAAGCAGGCGCTGCAGACCGGCGCCCCCTGCTGCCTGGCACGGCTTACGCTCTGACCACGGGAGCCACGGGAGCCCCGGGAACCGCGAGGGCCGTCGCCCGGCTCCAGGCTGAGGGGTTTTTCTGAGTTGCCTCCTGATGCCCCCACCGGGCTGGCTCAGTCCCAGGGCAGACTGAGCTGAGCCACCTGCGCTCGGCCGGGCCCGCTCATGGCACCTGCGGCCGAGCTCTCTCGGCCGGCCCCGTCCACAGCCCTCCTCCATCTCCAGGGGTCGCGGCGGATTACATTTCAGTTTGCAGTGACTCGGTCTTGTCGGTGGGTTTTCAGAAAACAGAAAGAAGCAAACACATGGCCCAGGATGTGGGAGGTCCGGCGCAGTCTTTGTCGATCAGAAAAACGAACAGGTGACCCCAGCCCTGGTCCCTGACAAGAGCTCAGAAAGGGTGCAGGGCTCCCCTCTTGACTCTGTGGCTGAGAACGGGGCTGGTGACCCACCCCGTGTCCCTCCCTGGAGACTCAGTTTACCCGCCTCTCTACCTGCAGACACACCCAGAAGGAGAAAACATAATTTAAGGCAAAACCCACACAGGCTGGTTTCAAACCCAGACGCACCTGCCGGGAGGCATTTAGTTACAGGGACGTGAGAAAAATCAGAGAAGGAAACTCCACAGGAAGAAAGCGGGTTTCTGCGGGGGCGGGGCGCGCAGACTGCGCTTGTCCGCGGCTGGCGCTGCGGCAGCCACGCCCCCGCCGAGGAGCCAGACCCCTGCCCAACGTGTGGGTCCGGCGTCGCAGGGAGGAGCGGACCTGGGCGAACTGACCTCAGCTGGACACAGCCTGGCTACCCTGGACTCTGTTAACCAGCGGAGGGGAAGGGGTTTACGCGCAGCCCCGAACCGGGGAGATAGGCCACCGTCAGCGCCGGGTCCTCGACTGGGCGTGGACGGTGGTTAAGGCGGAGTGCAGTTTTCTAGATGGGTGTTTCTCAAACCCAAGCGTGCGCGCGCGCACGCACACGTGTTGGGGCTCTTACGGAAAGGCGGAGTCTGATTTGGTGGGTCTGGGATGGGGCCTGGGGTGGGGTCCAGAACCTGCCTTTCCATGGAGCCCCAGGCGATGCGCAGCCCCAGGCGATGCGCAGCCCCTGGTGCAGGCCGCACTGGGCACCAGGCTGTTCCTGGCGCGCCGCCCGGAACTTTTACAGTGTGCAACACCCGGGGTTCAGTCGGGGGCACCGACCTCCTCCCCTAGACCGTCAGGTAGAAGCAGGACGACAGACAGCACAACAGCTGTCTGGTGTGAATTAACCAAGATTATACCTGTTCTTTGCGAGATTGACAAAAAGTATATTTCTCGGCGCGCTGCAGAATTTTAGTAATTAGTTTACGCACGCTGTGAGAGCAGAAGGGGTGAAGGTCCCTGTCCCCCAGGAACCCCTCGTCACCGGGTGGAGCCGCCCCAACTCTCCCGGCACGCGGGTGCGGACGACCTGGTGTGTTTGCTTGAAAACAGCCTCACTGCTCTCTGACACCCCTGGTCTGGGCGACAGCGTTGGGCCCGGGTTCTCTCCAGAAGTGTCTCTATGGCCTTTGGATTCTCAGAGGTGTCCGCAGCCCGGAGTATCCCTGTCGGCTGGCTGATGCTGGCATCGTTACTGCACGTCTTTGCCGTTTCGGAAATCACCCCTCATCTTCAGCAGCCACAGCAGGTCCTTGCAGAGGGATGGAACGCACCTGCCCCAGAGTCCCCGGTGGCCTCCGGTCACCCTGCCCCACTCACTGGAGACAGCGGCCGGGGGGCTCTCACCCCCGCAGCTCAGGGAGGGACCGGGGCATCGGTCCATCTCCGCCCCTGCACCGTCCGGGCTGCTGTGAACCCCGGCGGATGGAAGCCCCGGAGAAGCCTGGGCCTGCTGCCCAGGTCGCCCGGGACACACCGGCCCTGCTTGGCCTTTCACGGTGTGAGGAAAGGTCATAGTTCAGTCATTCCAATCGAGTGATCTTGGCCGTCGGGACTCGTCTGTGACCATCTCCCGTTTCCTGGCAACATGGCCGGATGACGCGACTCACTCCCAGCAGGGCTCCTCAGGCTGGCTCCCCACCCTGTTTCTACAGTTGCAGGAGTCTGTTTTCCGGCCCCGCCACGGGCGTCTCACCTGGCAGGTGAGGGGCTGGGGCGGCACGCTGAGCGAGTGTTAGAAGAGGCCAGCGCCACCCGCCCGTGCCCCTGGACCTGCCCTCCAGGGGGACCCAGAGGCCCGCGCACTCCCCTCGGGGGTGGGTGGGTTTCTCCAGGTCCCCACAGGGAGAGGGAGAGGGTGGGTGGGGCGGGGGCGAGGCTGTGGACACCCCACTGCTCCCCCAAAAGTCAACAGGGAGTAGCCGTTTCTCTAGTCCTGGCCCGGAGCCCCTTGTCCTGCCCGAAAACTAGAGACACCCTTAGTTCATTTTCTGGGTTTCTCTGTCTCTCTCACAGCCGCCCACCATCCACGCACGCCATCTGTTCTTCTGCCCTCGCCTCCCCAGCCCCATCACCCACTGAGGGAAACTGAGGCAAAGAGGGGTGGGTCGCAGGGAAGACGACACCATCCCACTGGCCCACTCAGCGATCTTTGAGCTACTCCAGGTGTTTCTTTCTCTGCGTTGGATTTGTCGGGGTGACGTCGGTTTCGGCTGTCTGTTAGACCGTGTGTTCTCCACCCACACCCAGTCTCCTCCCATCTCGCTTCCCCCTTACCCCTCCTCACCTCCCCCCCCCCCCGCCTGCTGGTAAGCACCCTTGTGCTTCTGACCCACGGATGGCCCACGGGGTGAGTCGCTAGGACCGCACCCACGAGGAAACTGAGGCAGCAGGTGAGTGAGTGCCTGTGTCAAGGTCACGTGATCAGAGGGTGCGCCTCTGGGCTGAGCTCTCAGGCTGTGGGAACCTGCTCAGCATGCTCCCAGCCAGGGCAGGGTGAGCCCCACTGGGACAGGGTCTGGCTGCACGGGAGTCCAGGGGGCGGGGCTGAGCGCCCGGCGGTCTCGCAGGTGGGGTGGGCAATGTTGCCGTCATCACAGCGGGGGCGAGGGGGGTCAGTGCATCCCCCTGCAGGCTTCTCGCAGACCCCAGAGCAGGTCTGCGGGGGTGCCCAGGCCTCTGCACATCTGACCCTGAAGTGCGGCTCTCCCCCACGTGGGGCTGCTCCTGAGGGACAGGGTGATGCCACACACTGACTGGTTCCTCTGCACTGAGCCAAACACCCCCCTCATCACATGAGAAGCTGCTGGTACCTGGGCTGGAGGTGGCTCCTTGTTCAGGCGCCTGTCCCTCTGCAGCCCTGTGGCCCCTTCGCCCTGGCCGGAGGGGGGCTCGGCCCTGGGAGCACAGGACTAAGGCTACCACCCGAGGCTCCAACCTCAGAACGGCTCACGGGCTGCCCGTGTGTTTTTGTTTAAATTACCGGCGGCGGTGAGAGCGAGGTTCGTCCTGCTCTGAGCACCGTGCACAGGTGTGTTAACTCCGGTATTTCAACAGATACTCAGTGACCGGCAGAAGACTCACCTAAAAACAGGTCACCTTTCTAAGTCAGCTCTTTCACATCGGGCTGGAGCTGCCGGCTGCTGCCGGACACCCAGGGCGGCCACTTCAGGGAAGACGGGCCCACGCAGGAGCTCGGTGCTGTCCGATGGGACACGGCCACCCCAGGCCCTGGGGCAGGGCTGGCCATGGCCTGGCAATACAGCCGCAGCCCTCTCCAGGCCGGCAGAGTCTCGGTCCTGGGCCCCTGCGGTTGCCCTTTGTGGAATCAGGCCTTGACTGGGTGTCTCGGCAGCGCCGCGGCCTCAGGAAAGCAGGGTGGGGCCCGCTGAGAGGCAGGGACCTCAGGGAGGGAGGCAGGGCTGCTCCAGGTGCATCCGAGGGGCTGGGACCAGCCTGGGACACTCTGGCCACTTCGCACTGTGGCTCCCGGATGCCTCCCAACCACTGGGCCTGGGGCTGCTCTTGGGGAAACAGGAGAAGGTGCAGGATGAGCCCACGGTGGCAGGGTGCCCTGCGCCCTCTAAGGCCTCCCGGGGGCAGAGAGCCTGGGCCCCAGGGGGCCTCGGCCCATGCGCTGTCCAACAGCAGGTGTGGCTGGTCTAGCAGATGCCACCTCCGGACCCTCTCCGCGCAGTGCCTGGGCAGCCCCTCTCATCCCTCAGAACAGGCAGACAGGTGAGACCGGGCAGGGGCCTGGGTGGGGGGAGGCTCCACCGCTCAGCTCGGGGCCCTTACACCTGACACCCACAAGAAGATTGGGTCTCTGCCTGAGGTGCGCCAAGGGGTGGCACTGTGACGATAACCTCCGTGAAGCTGAACTGGGGTGACGGCAGAGGGCAGCTGAGAGGGAAGGGAGGGTGGCAAAGTGGCCACTGGATGCGGAGCTTGGGGGTGGGGATGGGGCACCTCTCAGCCAGGAAGGAGCCTGACTGGTGGGGGGTGGAGCCTCCCTTCCAGGGTCCATGGCCCCCTGGGAGCTGTCGCCCGAGCCCAGAGGAGACCCTCCGGGTCGTCCTTGCCGGGAGGCTCCAGGTGAAGGCGGTGGAGGGGGTCAGCGGGTCCAGCCTCAGGGTGGCAGGAGCGGCCCTTGCACAGTGCTGCAGGGGGGCGGGAGGAGGATGGGGGGGGACGGCGATGGGGGCAGACAGGTGGCATCTAAGCTGCAGGTGGTCAAAAGCCACATCTGGAGCAGAAGGCTGTGTGTTCTGGGCCCTAGGAGGCAACAGGTAGTGCGCCCAGAGCACCTGGCATCACCGGCAGACACCTGGCAAGCATCTGGTGGGCACCTGTAGGGCACCTATCAGAGACCTGGCAGGACCTGTTTGGCCCCTGGCCTGCGCCTGGCTGGCCACTGTGCCGCCCTCATGGCTCCCCGAACCCCAGGCCTTTGTGAGGAGCCCGTGGCCGGGGGCAGGAGGGGTGGGCACTTCTGCCCCCCTCTCTTCAATAAGCCACATGGAGCGAATTAAGATCCAAGCTCTGTTCTGTGACTCGCCGCAGGGGTCCGTGAAAGCCCACACAGGGTGGTGGGCTGGAGCCTGCGCCCCTTTAATTAGTCTTTTACGGCCAATTTCCACCGGGTTCCGCTCTGCCCCAGGGTCTCTCTTCCCCACCTGCACGGCCCGGCCCCGAGCGGGGGAAGGCCCTGCCATCGCGGGATGAAGGAGGCTGTGGGGGTGGGGGAGGCTGAGCCCCTGCTGGGGGCTGCTGCGGTTTTGTCTCAGGTCCCTAGCGGCTGTGGCCGCTTTTCCTCTGCGGCCCCCCCACCCCCTCCTGCCAGCGTTCATCCCTGATCTCCGAGTTGGCGGCCCCAGGTGGGCCTAAATTGCTGATGACTTTTATCCCTTGCTGCTAAATGTCAAGGTGCTAATTATTTGTGGCACAAATCTGCTTGGCACCAAAGGAATGAGCACGGGAAGGGAAAATAACCCCTGGTGACATCCCACAATTAGCTGAGCTGGCACCCGGGCCCTGCCTGCGGTAGGGAGGGTAAGCGCTCGCCTCTCAGAGGTGGCTCGGCCCCAGGCTGATGGGGATCAGGCGCCCCCCCCAACCCCCACCGCGCCCCCAGCGCCTCCTCAGGCTGAGTCACCCCACGGGGATGAGGGCTGGGGTCCAGAGTGGGGAGGCAGTGGCTGAGTGCACAGGGGGCCACCCTGAGCAGGTGACATTGGGGTTAGTGCGGGGAAGAGGCGGCAGCCTCTACGGAACAAAGTCCCAGGCAGAGGGAGGGCCTGGGGCAAGGCCAAGGCAAGGCGGCGCTGGGGACTCCCACTCCGGAAGGAGCCGGCGGGGCTGAGGAAGAGCCAGGCCCCGGTCGAGTCCAAGTCCAAGAGGTGGGCTGCAGCCCTGAGGCCGGGTCTCTAAGGGCAGAAGGCCGGGTTCCCCGGGGGGTGGGGGCGCAGGCAGTTTTAAGCAGCAGTGCGGCAGGATCCGATCTCCTCTCGGAATTGTGCACTCCTGCCGCCACGGCGACCGTGGGCTGTGTGTGGCGTGGGCGCGCAGCAGACCCGCCGCCGCTGGGCGTCCAGGCGTTCGCGGTCGCCGGGCCGCCACCCCACGTGCGCCGGGGCGCGCGTGTCCTGAGCCGGTCGCCCCAGGACTGTGAAATGCTCTGCGTTAGGAGGGAAGGGGCCGGGAAGGTTGCAGATGGGATTCCGTTGCTCATCAGCTGATCCTACGATAAACACATTGTCCTGGACTGTGTGGATGGCCCCTTGTAATCACCAGGGTCCTGACGGGGGGGGGGGGGGGGGGGGGGGGGGGGGGGGGCCGGGAGGGAGGCGGGGGCCAGAGTTGGAGAAGGGGCTGCGGCCACGGAGACGGCGGGTCGGAGCGTGCGCTGTGAAGACCCCGTAGGCGCCACCGGGTGGAAGGTGGCGGAGGGCCCTGCGCCCAGGCCTGCGGCGGCCTCTAGAACCCGGGTCCTCCCCGCCAGCGTCCCGAAGGCGCCTGCCCGCACCCTGGTGCCAGCGTGAGACTCACTCACGTCAGCCCGCGAGCCCCAGGGCGACAAGGCGCTAGACGTGTGGGGTGCAGCGGCCACAGGAAGCCGGCCCTCCGCAGCGAAGCCCCCAGCGGCGCCTGCTCCCGGCTGCAGGAGACGAGTCCCCGCGCTCTACAGGAGGCCCCGACCCGCTGGCGCTCCTGGAAGGGGTGGTAGCGAGGTGAGTCTTCACCGCCGTCCTCTGCAGGTCGCAGCCACGGTGTCTGGCTCCACTCCCACCTGCACGCTCACCCGCTCGGAGACCCCCCCGGTTCAAAACCAGAAGAAGCCTTAGCAGCCGCCGCAGCCTGCCAGGGCCCCGAGGACAGCACCCACTGCCGTGGCAGGCCTTCGTGACCGGCCAGCCAGAGGCACCTGCTTCCACGGACCCCCCCCCGTCCCGCCCCAGTGCCCAGTGCCCTAGATCTGGATCCCGCGGAACAAACATCATGCACCCGAGACCCCGTCCGAGCCCCTCCCAGGAAGGATGCCTGTGAGGGGGGCGGGCAGACTGGGTTAGAGAAGGTGACCCCTCGCGGCTGCAGCTGGGGCCGGGCCTGGGGAGGGGTTGGGGTGGCCCTTCCGATCTGAGGTGGAAGAGGCAGGCTCCGGCCCCGACCGGGTGTTGGGCAGGGGTGCCTGAGGGCTCCCCTGGCCGGGGCCGGGGTGCAGTCTCGAGTGAGGGCCATCCCTGGAGGGGCCCTGCCATGAGCCCTGGCCCTGTGGCCAGCTGGACACCAGGTGTCCTGCCTTGAGGGGGCCTGGAGGCGTGGAGTGTTTCCGTACTGCGCTCGGGAGGTGTCGGGGCCTGCTGGACGTTTTGGTGAGGGCCTCGAACAGGCCGTTTGGAAGAAGCCTGAAGCTCAGGAGAGAGATGAGGAAGTGGGGTGGACATTTGGAAGGAGCCGGCACGAAGCTGAGACCGGACCGTGGGACCAGGACAGGGCAGTCACCCAGGGTTGAGAGCAGCTGGAACTGGGGTGTCGTTTAGATTCTGGGAGGGGAGGATCCCGAGATGGAGCCAAAAGGAGCAGCCGGGAGGTGGGCTGGACCCAGGGGCCTGGAGCCCAGCAGCGGAGGGAAGCATGTGGCAGCGCAGGAGGCGGGGCCACCTGGGGTGGCCGCTCTGAGGGTCCAGGGAGGCGGGAGTGAGCCTGGGCCTTGCCTTTGCCCATGCGGAGGTCATCTGCTGGCCAGCGTGGCAGCCCCACTGACCACGTGGTCATTCACGTTCCTTCCATGGCCCTAGGGTGTCTGTCCTCCCGGAGGGGCAGGACTCAAGCCTGGCCCCTGGGTCTCTTCGGAGGCCCCAGGGAGAGCCCCTCCCCGTGCTGGGTGCTGCAGGGCTGTGGGACCTCGGCTCCATGCGGTGGGAGGGAGGACCTCCGGCACGGATTCCACCGCACCACTGAGCGCTGGAGCCCTGAGAATGCCAGGGATTTGCCTAACGACACCCCCAGTGCGGGGGCAGGGCCAGCCGCTCCCTGCCGGGGGCTCCTTGGGGTTCCGCTGCCCAGGGCACACAGAGGGTGGCGGGCCTCAGAAAGAGTGTCTCTCCTCGGCCCATCCGGAGACCAGGCCTCTGGGCCGGAGGACGGAGGTTCTGACCAGCCCGACTCAGGCTGTCTTCGCCCCCGGGAAGGAGAAGCCCTCCTTGGGTCATCCTGTTGGGTGGCCGGGAATGGAGTCTCTTGGAAACGGCAGCCCCGAAGGACCCTGCCGACAGCAACACAGTCCTGGAACCAACCGGCACCTCGCCAGGACGCCCGGCCTATTGCCGCAGGGAGGCCTGCTGCGCCCCCTGTCCCCTGGGCGCAGGAAATGGCGTCTTTGTCCCTCCCGCGGGCCCTGACGTGTTTCCAGCCCTGTGCTCCCTCTGCATGCCAGCCCAGCGCTTTCCATTCAGCACTTGGAAATTACAACGAGCGTGCAGGGCTGTTCAAGCCACAGACACATCCAGTGTGCGCCGTGTTTACGCGGCGGCGGCGACCACCTAATTACACCGTGATCACAGTGCAGGGGCGGCGCTCAGCGAGCGCCGTGTCATTAGCCCTGATGGGCGCCCTCCCAGGTGGGCGGCCGTGGGGCCCCTGCTTTCGGGCTCTCCAAGCAAGTGCGTGCGAGTTGGAGCCGCCGCAGCCTGTCATTACCGGGCCGTGTGACGAGCGTCCAGTAAGCAAACATGGGGGGCTGCCGTGTGGGGGTGAGCTTTGATCTCAGAGCCCCCCCCAGGTGGCTGCTGGGGGCAGCCCCTACCTCCACAGTGTCCTCAGGCTGGGATGGCAAGAGGGGACACGGTGCTAGGATTTCAGGCCTGAGACTGATTTAGTCGTCAGCGCTGCAAGCCTACTATGTGCCCGAATGGGCTGCATCCAGGGGAGAGAGTCTGCCTCCAACCGGCCACACGTTCCTGGAGCAGGCGCATGTGGAAAACGATTATTATAAATGTGAAAAGTGCAATAAAAGAGGCATGAACACAGATCTCCCAAATCCCAGAGGGTGGAGAGGCATCCTGCTCAGGGGAGCTCCTGGGGGACTTCTTGGAGGAGGTAGCACTTGCATAGGGTCTTGAAGGATGAATAGGAGTTTGGTAAGAGGCAGTGGGGTAGGAGCCCACATGCTAGGTGGAACCCAGTCCTTGCTTCTGAAACCCCAAATCCTGCGCTCTCTTCTCAGTCCTGTGAGACCCTGACATCTTTCCCGGCTGAGGAGGCAGAGACTTCCCCTCTAGCTTCAGCTGCATGAGCAGGGAGGGACTCTGTCACCGGCAACCAGGATGGTTCTCAGGAAGGTGGCTGGAGCCCGGGGAACAGAAGGGGACGGCGTGGGGCGGAGAGGAGGGGCAGTGAGTGGGGGCCACTCGGAGGACAGGATGGCAGAGGCAGCTCGCAGTGGGGAGTGCAGGGTGCCCGTCTGGAAGCACAGGCTGAGGCTCGGGCGCCTCGGCGCGCTGCCGGCTGCGTCCGATGCGTTACCTGGCACCGTGGGGTGTTCTCGGGCCCCCCTGCTTCTGCTCTGGGGGCTCCAGACAGCCCCCCTGGGCGGTTGTTAGGAGAGGGGACCAGAGTCGGGACCAGGAGATGCCCGGGCTACACCTGTGTCCCCGCCCAGGGGCCTGCACCTCGGAGAGCGGAGACAAGGCCAGGGCCGGGGGCACGGGGAGCTCAGCCTGGCGTCGCGGCCCTGCAGAGGCCGGTCACCGGGAGCCCGGGGGCCGGGGAGGAAGCGGAGGGTAGTCCCAGGGGCTACGGGAACGCTGGGCAGGATGCCAGGTAGAAAGGGCCTGCGTCCCCCAGGACGATGCCCCTGCTGGAGCGTGGGCTCCGGAATGAGCACATGGAAATGGGGGACAAGTCCGCAGGTCCCTGCAGGGGGTGGGGGGCAGCATGGCGGTGGCCCAGCGTGGCAGCAGCGAGCGCGGAGAGCTGGGCCCTCTCCCGTGCCGTCCTCCCTCTGTCCCCCCAGCTCCCTGTCCTGCCCTCTGTCCTCCTGGGCCTCATCCTCTCACCCACTCCGGGTGCAGCTGGGGCGAGAAGCGGTGTCTTAGTTGGGCTGGAGCGAGGACAAGCAGGGGCTGAGCGGTGTGGCAGGACACCCGGGCTGCAGGGTGTGCAGGGGACCTTGGGGCGGGGCTGTGGGGACAGAGGGGAGTGCGGTCCAGGGACGTTCTCCCGTCAGAGCGTGGGCGGCTGTGCGAGGCGGCTGCCGGGCGCCAGCGAAGGTGCAGGAGCAGCGCCCCGCCCCAGCCCCCTCCGCCCTGGGCCGGCGTGCGTCCTGGCCGTGTCCTCAGGTGGCCCTGGCGGCTTCCTGGGCCACCGTGAATCAGTCCAGTGTAAGCGGGTCTGCCGAAGTAGGTCACTCTCAAAAGCAAGCTAAACTTGATTGTTACAAGTTAAAAATGGAAGCAGTATGAATCCCCGAAGACTAAATCATTCATTAATACCTCCCCCGGTTCCAAATTGAAAAGCACTCAGGTCACCCCTCGCCTCAGAGGAGCTCACAGGAACGGGAGCGTGGGGTTCCTGGCTTTCAGCTGGCGGGACGTTGGAACGTCACCATGCGTGTCCCTTGGACCCACTCCCGCCCCCTGCCTCACGGCCTCCCCGTCACCTGTGCCCTCCCCAGGTCGGGGTGCAGGTGGGGGGGGTCCTGGGATCCGGGGCTGTGTGTGCTGTCCTGTGGGAGCAGCTGTGTGTCACGGAAGCCCCCGCCCAGCTACCGTGGGCTCCACAGAAAGCTACACAGGGAAGGACCACGTGTCCCCAAAAGATGGGCCCCAGGGACTCAGACAGACGCCCGGACAGGGACGTCCACCGCAGCACCGTTCGCCATGGCCAAGGACAGGCACGAGGCAAGGCTCCGAGGTGAGTGGACATAACCGTGGTCTGCCTCCTCAGCCACGGGGAGGAGAGGCTGTAGCACACCCGGGGGCCGGGGCCGGGGGGGCCCCGGAAGTGTCACGTGCAGTGAGAGAAGCCCGGCGTGGCGTGAGAGGGCCAGAGCAGATGGATGCACGAAGACAGGAAGTGGGCGCTCGGGGGCTTTAGGCGCAGGGTGCCGGGGGCTGCTCGACGGGCGTGTCGCCGCCACCCTGAGACCCCCGGGGCTGAGGGGCCAGAGCAGGGGCGGGGCAGACGGGCCCACGAGTCGTGGCCGATGCAGGGGTGGCCTGAAACACGGGAGTCCTCCTCAGAAGAGGGACGTGTGGGCGCAGAGATGCAGGCACGGGGCAGAGCCTGGAGGGATGCGGCTGTGAGCCAAGGACCGCCCGCCGCTCCCAGAGACGGGGAGGGAACCCTGCCAGCACCTCGATTTCTGAGTTTCGACCTCGTAACTGTGAGAGACTGCGTGTCCATGGCTTTAAGCCACGTTGCCGTGGTCCTCTGTTACGGCGGCCACGGGGGAGGAAGGCAGACACCGGCATCCGGAGGGGACAAACCGGAGACAACTTTCTTCCGCCTGCCGCCGACAGGCCAAGGTTCGAGGGCTGATTCAGAACCCCCAGGGGAAGGTTCTCCTGCCTCTCGCTTTCCTGTCAACAAATGAAACATCCACAGGCAAATGCGCGACCACGTTAAGGAAGCAGGCCATGCGTGGGCAGCGTCCGAGGGCTCCGACTGACCACACGGACTCGGGTCAGCTGTCCCCGAAAGGGTCCGCTCCGGCGATGGACGCTGTCCTCAGGCCTGTCGTAGCCAGAAGCCCACCGCCTTTTCGGTGTAAGCTTCCCTCCTACTGAACAGCCCATTAGGTCTTAAAATAGAATTCCTATGTTGTTTAAAAAATCGAGACTACTACACGAATCCTTTCTAACTGTAGGAAACGGCTTCTCTTCTCGGTTGTTACGTCCACAGTTCCCACGGTGACATTGGTATCTGGGCTGCATCAGCATGCGCCTTGTGATGGGCGCCGGAGGGGACCCGCCTGCCACCACCTGGCCCCGCTGCCTTTCCCAAGTCGCTCGTGGGCACCGCGCACGGCAGCACGGCTGAGCCGATGGGGCAGGAAGAAAGGCCGCAAACGAAACATCTGATAAGCGTTCGGTTTCCAGAATGTATCAGAAACTCATACAACTCAACGGTAAGAAGCTCCCCCCCAAAACCAACAATCCGACTGTAAAACAGGCAAAGGACACAGGCATTTCTCACAAGAAGACACACAAACAGCCAACAGATCTACAAGAAAATGCTCAACATCAGCAATTGTCAGAAAGATGCAAACTGAAGCCACGGCGAGACGCCACCTCCCGTCTGTCAGAGCAGCTGTGACCGAGGCGTCGAAAGACCGCAAATGCCGGCAAGGACGTGGGGGGGGGTGGAACCCTGGTGCGCTGTCGGTGGGAATGTGAGCGGGCGCAGCTGCTGAGGAAAGCAGCGAGGAGGCTTCTCAAAAAATTAACGTGAGAACTGACCGCCGTCCGACCCAGCAGCCCCACTTCTGGGAACTCCCCCGAAGGCCCTGAGAACAGGGTCTGCCGGAGCGAGGTGCCCCCATGTGCCCTGCAGCACCCGTGGCCACAGCCAGGACAGGGAGGCAACCGGAATCTGCTTCCAGGGATGCACGGCTAAAGAACACGCGAGAGAGAGATGGCGTCGTCCAAATCTTACAAAGGGGCGAGCCTGCCACCCGCGCCAGCGTGGGCGAGCCGGGGGGACACTGTGCTGAGCGAAATGAGCCGGACGCAGACGGACGAACGCTGCGTCACCTCCCGCGCCGGTGGAACCTAAAGTGGTCAGGCTCACAGAGACACGGGGGAGGGCATGGGGGTGCCGGTCTGAGGGTGCGGGGACGCGGCCGTGCCAGGTGGGCGGGCTCCGGGGACCCAGTGGCAGCAGGTCAGTGACGCCGCGCTGCGCCCTTGACGTTCGCCAACAGGACGGTCCTCAGTGTTCTCCCCACACAGACGAGGACGAAAGGGCAGGGACAGCAGCGTGGCGGGGACCCGAGGGAAGGGAGGAGGTCGGAGAGGGTAAAGGGGGTCAAGGAGACTCGACGTGGGGCGGCGAACACGCACCGCAGTGCGCAGACGATGCGTTGTGACGCCACCCCCGAAACCTGCATGACTGCATCCACCGACGCCACCCCGATAAACTCAGTAAAAAGCGTTTTAAAAGGGAGTAAAGGAAGCGGTAACTACGGGAGGTGGGGGGCGTGGCCGCTCCACCGTGTCGGTGCGCAGCCCCCGAAGTGGGCGCCTCGGCCCAGCGAACACGGCACTGACACGAGACAGACGACGTGTCCGCTCGACGGGCCCCCGCGTGCACTCGGGGGAGCGGCCTCGCCCGCCGTGCGCCTCCGCGGATCGGCGAAGCGCGCGTCTGCGGAGACCCTCTGCTCTCCGTCCGCGGACGCGGACGCAGACGTGAACTTCGCGGTGGCTGGGCCGCTCCGCAGCCGCGGTGCGTGCGACGCGCTCAGTGACTCTGTTCCCCGAGGGCGCCAGGGAAACGGGTTTCCCAGCAGACACTCTGTTCACACTGCGTGGAAAACGTGCCGCATGGGCCCTCATGGGCGCGGGCCATTTCCTTCGAGACCACGGAGTCGCCGTGTGGGAGGTTGGGCACGGGTCCCCCATCAGCGATGGTGTTTCCAGGGGTCCCTGCTGGTGCGACCTTGAGATGAAGCTGCAAGGAGCGAGCAAGGCAGCAGGGTGGGAAGTGCCGCCGTGAGGCTCTCTCCAGGATCTTAGACCCGTCGCGTGTCCACCAGCAGATGCTCGTGGTGGGAGGTTTGAAGTCCGGACACCACCTGGCAGCATCACGCCCACGGGCTGTGGCCTGCCAACCTCAAGGCTGACGCTGAAGGGCACCGACGTGCCCAGCACACCTGCCGGGCAGCGCTTCCTAAGCCACCTGTGTCGTCCGCTCTTCTGAGCCATCGAGCCGCCCCCTCTGCTGGGGTGAAGGCTGCAGGTGTTCCGGGCAAACAGTCTCTGCTGGTCGGGGCTCTAGACCTGGGGGTGGCTGAGACCGTGGCCACGCCCAGTCCCCGTCTCTCTCCAGCACTTTTGGCTGAAGCCCCTGAGTCCAGGGGACCCCGCACAGCTCAGGGCTGACCCTCAGGGGGACTGCGGCTCGTCCTTCTCTGAGGAGGACTTGGCAGGTCCCCCCGGGGGTCCCGGGGCAGCCAGATGTGCCACAGTGCCGAGAGCTGGACCTTGGTCACTTTGGGGCCCCGGGCAGGTGGTCGCAGCAAGCCCGCAGCCCCGATCTGCACCAGCAACGTGCGCTCACGCGGGCGGCTCGGTGCCGAGCCCTCTGCTTGTGCTAGTGATCAAACCACAGAGGGAACCAGCAGGTGTGCAAGGAAGAAGTAGACAAAGGCGAGGGGGTCTGGGTCAAACATTTTCTTCTTAAAAAGAGAAGGAAAAGCAGCAAATGGGGAGCTGCCACCAGCAAGCTTACTCTGAGACATTTCCCTGACGAGGACATCCCAGCGGATGGGCACGATTTACGCTGACCGCTGAGCGAGAGCGTCTCCCGCCTGCTGAACACCACCGGGTCACGGGAGAGACTGCGCTGTCACCGCCATGGGGGACGGGAGGCTGGCACACCCACGGGGGGGAGGGGCTGGTGTTTCTGGGAGTGAAACCAAGACGGCTCAGGACCCAGGCAGTGGCCTCAGGGCGAGACACACAAGGAAGCATTTGGATTCTGCAGCAGGCGAGCCGACCGGCACGGGGCAGCCCTTCCAAAGGCAGGGGACACGCAGCACCCTCGTTTCGAGATGGTTCTGTATTCAAAGAGGTGACGAAGGCGGGAAAGAGAACCCTGGAATCCTGTCATGTGAGTCGGCAGCCACTGATATCACACGATCCATCCTTGTAAACTGGCGACCATCAGAGACCCTTCCAGAAGCCAGGCGCCACGAGCAGGCCCCCGCTGGGCCCCCTTGCAGAGCCCACCCCCCACCATGAGTTTGCTCCGTGGACACGCGTGGAGCCATCAGGCAGGTGGGCAGGCTCCCAGTGACACGAGGTGGCGGAGCGACAGGCGGGAACAGGGTCTGTGCCCACCAAGAGCGTCACCCAAAAGCCAAAGCCCAGTGGATGTTTGTCACGTGGTTCCCGCCAGGTCCCCTTCGTCTGGGAGCGTGCTCCAGAGCTCCCGAGGGGGCGCCGTGGATGGGGTGCTGGGCGGCGGTGTCCACTGCCCTGGGCGAACGACCCCCACCCTGTACTGAGAGGAGGCCGCTGGAGGGGCGGCCCTGGGAGCCGGTGACAGGACCAAAGGCGAGACCCCCGGTGTCCAGAGGTGGGCAGGAGACCCCAGAGACGCTGACTTGTTTCCAATGAAAAGCAGGTACCACCGGGAGCTGCTGTCTGCAGGGAGAGACCGAGTCAGCAGAACGCTGCGCCGTCCTCCCCGGCACCGCCACAGACGGTATTCCTCCCTGAGTTCGAGTGGGAAACACGAGACTCGGGGACACGAGGAAGGGGTCCCAGGGACGTTGTGGGGGGGGTGGGAGGGGCCGGGAGGAGCCTGACCTGGCCCCCTGCACACCTTGCCCCCAGTCGCTCCAACACGTCCGTCGCGCAGGGGCCTCCTGGGTCCACCGGCACAGCGTGCCCCACACATGTACGGGCCAGAATTCTCCATGGCGCAGACCGCGCATCAGCCGCAGGACAGCCTGCAGACCCGCCCTCGTGAGACACTGCGGAGAAGCGGAGCTCCGTGCCAGGGCGGGGGCACCAAGGGACCCCAGCAGGGGTGGCCTGGGGGCTGGTCCCCATGACGTTGCTGTGACTCAGTCCCCTGGGCTGGGCCCTGGGGCCTTTGAGGCAAGATGCTCCCACTCCAGCTCCAAGGAGGGGCCGGGGGGCCCAGATTCTTTCCGTTCATTCCTTTTTCCACCGACGAAGGAGGTCTCTGCCACCGTCTGCCAAATGAGGAAATGCCAGAAGATCTATTTTCTGCAGGAAGGTGCAAACCAAATAGGAAATACTATCCCGGAGCCCTGGCACAGGGCGATTACTTATGGGTGTATTACCAACCGTAAGCTTCCCACGCCGGTGCGAGGGGGTAATGATTTTTATAATTACCTGTGTTTAGAAATACCTTCACGCAAAGAAGTAAATATGCCTCCTGCTGAGAACAGAAACAGTTTTTCCTCTTCCGTAATTAGTGAGCTTTTCTGCAACCAAAGCCTGAAATTACATTTGCTTTCTCAGGGGACAGAGAGGCAGGGGTGGGACGCGGCCACCGGGTTCTCACTGAAGCTCCTCCGCGGGCCGCCCCCTGGGCCGGGCCAGGGCAGGCGCGCACCTGCTCTCGGGGCACGGAATCCCTGCCACTGCCCCCCGGGAGGCGGGCAGCCACTCCTGCAGCCCCTGGTCACCGAGGCCGCCTGGGAGCTCCGGGCTCCAGGGCGGCCGTGTGGTTCCTGCCTGCCCCAGCCAGCCTCTCCCCCCGCCAGCCAGTCCCTGCAGGATCCAGTCACCAGCCCCAGGTCCTTCTCCCGCAAGCAGGGCCGTCTCCTAGGCACATCTAACCTGTCACCTCCCCGCTGAGAGTCCCAGCTGCCCCTGGGGTCCACAGTGAGAGTCCCCAAAACTAGCAGGGGCGACGCAGGCGGACGAGGACGGCGGCCTGAACGTAGTGGAAAAGCGCAGGGTGGTTTTAAGGCTCTGTCCTTGGTTCTTGGCTGAGGTCTTTCCTTCTCTGGGGGGTATCTGTGACTTAAAAACAGTCATTTCTCGCCCCCCCAGTCCTGTGTTAGGTTTCCAAGTTAGCAGTGTGTGTACACGCGGAATGGGTGTGCCGGCGTGCACGTGTCCGTGTGCGTTTGCATGGGGGCCAGGGGTGAGCCTGTGACTGGCTGGGTGCGCACTTGAGGACGCAGGCCCATCAGGGGTCCCTGACCGGGGGCCCTGACCTTACGGCCACAGCTGGGGCCAGCTGCTGGGCCTCAGCCGAGTGGACCCAGCCACGGGGACGCCGTGCGGCGGGACCAGGCACCTCTCTCGTCCCCACCCCGTCACCCATGAAAGGAGGGTGACCGCAGAGCCAGCCTCCTCAGGAGGAGCAAGCGCACTCGAGTCCACCAGTGGTCTAGCCCGTGGTGAGTGCTGCACGCACAGACACGTGAACACACGTGTGCTCACATGTGCCATGACAGCAGGGGTGCACGTGACAGGGGAACGACTGCTCTGCGCAGAAGTCGGTTCTCTGGCCTCTGGAGTGGAGGGGGGAGGGGCCTCGGCGCCCCAGGAGGTGGGCAGAGAGGAGGTCCCTGGGCCCTGCCCCCGCACGCGCCTCAGGGGCCGGGATACTTGTCTCAGGCTCACGCCCCTGCCACCGGTGGGAGCTGTTTCTCTAGAACTTCAAGGAACAGCTTCCTGCTCTTGATTCACATCTTTATGTTTCAGGAGCAACTTGTGGGGACCCACCAGTGCGTGCGCTCGGTGCAAACTTTCCAGGTGACGCGCGCGCTCACTCGGTCCGCCTACACGCTCACGGGGCTTGTGCGGAGATGGGCCCTGCTTTCCTTAATGAGTCCGCTCCCGCAGGGGCCCCCAGGCGAACAAGGTCCCCTCCGCCCCACAGCACCCACCAGCCCCGTAGGGGGACATTAGGCCTGTGGCAGGCAGCGGGCAGCCCAGGGTGAGTGCTGGAGATACGGGCGCAGCCCTCTCCTGCGCCCCAGTACCAGTGCCGGCCCCAAGGCCCGCCGCCTTTGGCTGAGCCAGCCCACAGCAGGAGTGCACGTTCGACCCTCTCCCTGGGAGCGTGGGCCCACCCGTGCGAGGGGCGCGCTGTTCCCCACAGGGATCGGACAGGCGCGCTGATCGCCTGTTGGAGGGGAGGGAGCGCAGATGCCTGGAGCGAGGTTAGGGTTAGGCTTAATTAGGGAAGCAGATGGAGAATTCAAGTTGAAATCCAGTAAAATTTAATTAAAAACTTGTGTTTCTACCCTAAGATCTTTTAAAGATGAGCTCACACTTTCGAGACCCGCCCCTCCCCAACCATCGCAGAAGCCTGCATCTCATCTGCTTCGAGCCGCGCACGGACAGACGTCCCCCGTCCTGGCATCTGGGGTCCAGCCCTGCCCCGGCCACGAGGAGCCCACCTGGCTCCCAGGCAGGACGAGGCAGGGGCCCCGAGGAGAGCAGGACGGTGGAGGAGCCGGTGTGGCAGAGGCGGGGCCTGGGCCACAGCCGGGTGGTCCCAGAGCTCCTCCCACCGCCCAGACTGCGGTCCTTCTGCACGTGCTGGCTGTCCCTGTCTGCCATCATCTTGGGAGTCTGTCCCCAGCGACTGCCAGAGAGCTTTCTCCACCCTGGAGGAAGTCCCTGAGGTCCTTGGCCTTGGGATGTCCCCATGGCTCTGGGTGACGCCTGAAGAATGGGACCTGGGGACGGGAGGAGCCAGGGGAGGCCTCAGGGGACAGGCGGGGCGGGGGGAGGAAAGCCACACGTCCAGGACTGTGCTGGAGCCCCTGGCCCCGGGCCCTTCTGGTCCAGACTCGGCCATCCCGTCCTCGGTCCACAGCCTCCTGTTCGTCGACGGTGTCCCCTGCCTTGTGGTTTCTCCTAACAAACATCTTCATCTCTCCCGCAGCGTGGTGAGGACCCGGCGGTGCTGACTCCTCGCCGCGGTGTGCAGGCCGAGGCCGTGTGGCCACCGTACTGCCCGATGCCGGCCCGTCCAGTGCCGAGACGTCCGGGCCGCGGCACACTCCGTCTGATCCCCGCCAGGGCACTGCGGCAGAGGCCGGCGGTCTGGGGGTCAGCCTCTCCTCCGGGTCCGATGCAGGCGTGTCTGCACCTTCCTGCAGAAAGTCCGCGGAGCTCCCGGCTTCAGTGCTCTGTGGCGCCGGCTTCCCAGCTCAACTGCGTCTCCCTGGATTCCGTTCTCACTGTGCCATCGACTTGAAAGTCACCAGGGAAAGGTTTTCTTTAAAAATAGACTTTATTTTTTTCACAGCAGTTTGAGGTTTGCAGAGAAACTGCACAGGACGCAGAGAGTCCCCACACGTCCCCGCCTGGTTGCCAGCATTAACCTCACACGTGAGGGAGGCCGGTGGTTGCGGCAATGCACCGCATCGATCACGTAGTGTGAACTGAAGTCCGCAGTCCATGGAGGGTCCGTTCTCACGCGCCAAGTCCCGTGGGTGTGGCAGGCTGCTCACTGTCTCAGATCCACCACGTCCATCAGCATCGCCCTGAACAGTCTCGCCTCCGAGTGCTGGTGGGCCACCCACTCACCCCTCCCCGCCTTGCCCCGAACCCAGTGCCCCTGGTCTTTTTACTGCCTCCGCAGTCTGCCCGTGGCTTCTGCAGATGGGAGGGTGGGTGACATGCGATGAGGGAGACGCTGCGAGAGCAAAGAGCTGGGAGATTCTGGGAGCGGAGCGAGTGAGCCCCCGGGAAGCCAGGAGAGGAGAGCACCCAACGGAGGCGTGGACAGCCTGCGGCCAGGGAGAAAACCCTTCTCCAGAGATGGGGACTTCAGAAGGCCGGGCCATCTGGGCGCACGCGGGGTGGGCTCTCTCAGAGGAGGCAGGGAGGGAGGAGGGGGGCAACGCCGACCCTGTGGACGCCCAGCTGGGCAGCGAGAGGCATGTGCTGAGACTGGAAACCGTGGCTGGTAAGCGACTAAAACCTCCCGCAATGCAGGGCGGCCTGGTGTGGCAGGAAGTCGGGGCAGGAGGGCCCCAGGGCCGGCAGCCAGCTGAGAGGGTCGGCCTGGGGGCGCGGCTCCCACCGCCAGCACCTCCAACACCACGGCTTGCTTCGCCAATCCAACCACATCTGGACTCCAAGATCAGGGGGCACCTCCCTTTCGCAGAAAGGGGAATGGGGTCCCCCCGTCAGCCTGGGGGTCTGAGCTGTGGAGGCTTCAGGGAACCGGACAAAGGCAGACGCCCTTCTTCCAGGGCTGTCCCCCCTCAAACAGGCACCCAGAACACGCATCTCTTTGCAAAACACCTTCCAAAGGGTCCTTCCCGTTTGGGGCAACATTTTGTGTTTTCCCAGAAGCCGTGTTCAGTCAGTGTTGCTCTGCAGCATCTTTCGGGCCAGACCTCGTCTTTAAAAAGCACTTGGCACTCCCAAGTGTTACATGTGGCTGGCTGAAAACAGCAATATGCAGAGATTCAAAGATGCCAGTCCACGTTAGGGACAAACGTGATCGGCCTTAATGATTACCCAACACAAATGCGTATTCAGCTGTGGCATTGTGGGAACAGGGGGCGGGCCTGCCGCGGGGAGACCTTCACACATCGCCCGGGACAGCAATTCCCGGTGCGCGGAGCGGCTCCCCCGCAGAAGCAGAGGGACGAAGCCCCCCTGCGGGCATCGCAGAGCCTGCGAGGGGCGCTGCTCAGGGCGAGGCCGCGGGTCCTGGCGGTTCCCCAAAGGCAGCCGCGCATCTCTCCCTTGCGCTTCCTCCACGAAGCTCTCGCACCGCGGCCTCACTACATTCCCACGAGGGTCCCAGGAGCCGGCAAGGTGGCCCCCGCCGTGCACGGGCAAGCAACCCGAGACCCGTGGGGATGAAGTGGGGGAAGCGGGAGCGGAGCCGGTTTTTCTCGCAGAGTGCACGTTTGCCCAGCCGCCACGGCAATGAAGAAAACGCTAACCGTCACCCTGCTACCCCGGCCAGGTGCGAGCCCACCGGTGTACTCCTAGCATTTGGGGTCAGGATGGCTCTTGCGTGCAAAGCCAACCAGTGACATAACACACTCCTCAGAGCCAGCCAGTGACAGCTTTGCTTTTCTGAAAACCAGCCAATCACGACAACGCATCCTCCTGCGAGCCGGCCAATCAGTGACAGTCCCACTCTTGTGAGAGCCGGCCAATCGGTGGAGGTGCTGCTCTTCGGCGAGCCAGCCCCGCGACAACAGTCCGGCTTTGGTAACTTCGGAGACGCAGCGGAAGGTCTCGCCGTCCCTCCCCGCTGTGAGGCAGGGTCTGACTCATGGGGGTCCCCGCTCTTCCTGGCGTCATTCGGGCGTTCTGTCCTGACCCCACGCGTCTCCCCCAGTGGGTCTGGGCCGTGCCGAGGCCCCACACAAGCAGCACCCCCACCTGGTGGCACGTCAGGCTGCCCAGTGGGGCCTCAAGGCCCATGGCCAGGGCGCAGGGCGCACCCACAGGCGGAGGGCGGCAGGCGGCTAGGTCCCATCTGACCGACACGCACAGGCGGTGGGCACAAGTGCGCCTGCCCCCCCTCCCCCAGCGCCAGCCGGGCTTCCTGCAGGGGTGGGGAGCATCTGTCTGAGCACCTGCTGTCCGAGGAAATCCGCCAAGTCAGGCGCTCCAGTTATACCACACAAGGCCAGAGGAGGAAGGGCAGGTGAGGGGTGCTCCTCGCAAGCCCGTGCAAGCCCCCCACTGCGCGCACGGACCTCCACGCGCTCCAGTTTGTGGAGTGTCCTCCCCGCGCTGTTTCCGCGCAGGCCTCCCCTGCAGCACCTCCTCTGGTCCAGGGGCTCCAGGAAACTCGGCAGGAGAAGCAGCCAGGAGAGTGACCCCGGGAAGCTGGGATGAAGGTCGGTGCCGTGACCACAGCAGGTGCGTTACTGGAAACCACGGTGACCAACTTGAAGTCCAAGAGGCTGCTAAGCCTTCCCAGCAGTCTCCATGGACCTGCCCCATGCCTGAGGCTTTGGTGTCCCCAGACCGGCCTCTCCAGACTGTCCCCATGTCTGTCCTCTTGACCACTGACCTGACCCCTCCCTCCTCAGCCGCCTGCTCCAGCACCCCCTCCCTGGCAGGCCTGTCCTCCATCCTGCAGGGTCACCGCCTCCTGCCCCCGCTGCACCCCAGAGCCAGTGGGAGGCTCCACCAGGCAGAGCGCAGAGGCTCGGCCACACAGACATCCAGTGCTCTGGCTGCGGCACCAACGTCCCTGCTGGGACTTGGGAGGTGGCAGAGCAGACACTGGGTCCTGTGCAATAGAGGAGAGCGAGGCTGGCGTCTTGAGGTGTCACGAGGACTGGGGCTCAAAAAGGCAATGCCTGGCTCGGGGCCAGCGTGGCCTTTCTTTCCATGGCACCGCATGACTGGAACTTGGGGGCAGTTAACATGAACACAATGAGAACACAATGAGAACACAGTTCAACCAGAGCGCCTGGCCCCCCGGGGCCCCTCGAGCAGAATTCCACAACCGGGCGTCAAGGAGAAAGCCCGGGTTCTAGCTCTTGGCCAACTTTCCTTCCCTGGGGCAGGGGTTGGGGGGCCCAGCTTCCTTGTCGGTAGCGTGAGGCTCTCGGCGTTGGAGAACCGCGACGCCCACCCCACTGTAAATTCTCCTTCCATGAGCCAGCAGCACCGCCTGGCAGCCAGGCTCTGGGTGAAGTTCCCAGGGCGGTTTTGGGCCCCGCTGCACGGAGGACATGGGGGCAGCCGAGGCCACCATCTCGCCAAACTGTCAGGTGTGAGAGGCAAAGGGACCAGAGTGGCTGCGCTCACCCCCAAGGCCCATGCCCACCCACCTCCCACTTTCTCTCTCCTTTCAGGGTCTCGGTCTTCCATTCACTGGCAGTTCTGGCGGGGGGGGGGGTTATTTTGTTTTGTTTCTGAGGATATTTTTATTGACTTGAGAGAGAGAGAGAGAGAGGGGAGGGGGAGAGGAAGAGACAGAGAGAGAGACACATCAATCAGTCACCTCCCACGCACTCCAGCCAGGGACTGACCCTGCACCCTTCCGGTGCCCAGGCCGACGCGCCAGCTAAACCGAGCCTCCCGGCCAGGGGCCGCTTGTTTCTGACGGGCCAGCCGAGCAGCGGATGCAGCCACACCGGGATGAAGGGACAATGACAGACGCTGGGGACAAGCCAGCAACTGGCCTTTTCGGTTTCATCGTAACTTGCCAAAAAGCACCCCCTTCTCACCCCGAGCGCTTCACCAGATGCTGAAAGCCGGTGCCCTAGCGGAGTGGATTGCAATTATTCTAAATGGGGCTGACAGGCACATTTCGGAGAGTTTTTCCCCATCTGTCTCACTTGAAGGCTCTGCTGTTTGCAATGAGTCATTTTTCAGCACAGAATCCTGGACCCGGAGGACGTTCGCACGCGTCTTCGCTCTCTCGTTGTCTGGCTGCTGAGACTGTCCCCGGCGACCTCCCGTGGCCCCGGGTGCGGGTCGGGGGACGGACCTGGCGGAGTGTCACCCAGGGTGCCCAGTGGTTGCGCCACTTCTGCGAGGAGCGCTGCCCCAGAAACGGCTCGTGGCCTTTCTGGGGAGTCTCGTGGGTGAGTTTATGGCTGTCACCGCCCCTCCTTCCCTCAGGTCACAGGTTTCAGGGCCTGTGCCCACATGGCACAGAAGCTCGTCACGTCTCGTCAGTCCCAAAGGACAATTCTTTGAAGACTCTTCTTTCCTCACTTTACCTCCAAGGAATCTGGAGCTGTGCCCCTTTGTCAGGGTGACTGCTAGATGGGGGTGGGATGACACTTGGCCACTGGGACCCCCGGACCCCATCCCCTTCCCGACTATAAAGGGGGCTCCCAGGCAGCTCCGGCTGAGCGCAGCCCAGGCACTGGAGCGAGGCCCACGGAGGGCCCGACTGGCAGGTGTCGGCCAGCATTGCTCGTCTGCTGCTGAGTTACATGGGAATTTCACGCCCCCCCACCCAGCTTTTATAAATTGAGGTGACATTCGTACAACACGAAATATTTAACGCGCGTGTTTCACCAGCCTTCAGCCATGCGCGCTGCCCCCACCTCTAGCAAGTTCCAGACGTTTTCATCCCCAACACAAAGCCCCAACCTGTCGACTTCCCTCCGGACGGTCAACCGGGGCACTTCCTGCCACCGCGCGGGGCGAAGGGCGGGGTAGGGAAGAGACCGCCAGGAGCTGGGGTGACAGCAGCCGGGCAGGGGACAGCACCACGGGGCGACGCTGAGCGGGCGTGGGTCCCCTCCCCCCGTTCGGCAAGTGGTTGGGTGACTTTGGGCAGACAGTGCACTTCTTTATGGGGGAGGGCGGGCAAGGCAGAGGGAAGGTCCTTGGGAGATCATCCTCCCCTTGGGGACTTTCTGTAGCTGAGGACCAGGAGCTCCCGGAGGCTGCTCCCGGGGCGGGAGGCGGGGCCGTGTTTCAGCGGAGAGAGGGCTGCAGGCCCTGGGGATGCCCGGCCCTGGCGCGGCCCCCCCCCAGCTCGCTGTCACGTGGACTGGCTCTGCCCGCCCTCCCGCCCACCTGAGGCCACACGCTGGCGGCCAGGAGAGCGGGTTCTGCCCGCGGGCTCCCGACGTCGATCTGCCCCGCACGGTCCCGCATCTCCATGGCCTTGGCCGCAGAAACAACTCCCCCAGGACCCCGGAGCCTCGACCTGCGGGGCCCGTCGGGCTCCAAGGCCTTGCCTTCTAGCTCAGCAGGGCCCCGCGTGCCCACAGAGCCCAGCTCACCTGCCTCGCCCCGAGGTCAGCTCCGGCCAGGGGCTCAGCTCGCCTGCACGACGTTCCGCCGCGGCGCCGGTGGCCACCGACGTCAGGACGCTTCGAGCGCACGCATGCGCACACACACGCGCGCACGCGCCGGGGCACACAGGCCCCGCCCTCCGCAGGGGGCGCCTGCGTTTCCAGAGTTTACCTCCTGTGCACAGATAACAGCCTGAGCTTCCCAGGCAGTGCACTAAGACAATCCCTTAAAAGCGCATCGTCTACGTTAACTTTTTAAAGCAAAGGTGTTCGTGCGGAAAGACCGTCGGGTGCGAAAGCCCCGCTCCACAGGGTCCTGGTGGTGCAGCCTCTGGATGCAGCCCCGCATGGCACGGGTCTGCACGGGCGCCCCTGGGCTGGAGCACGACGCACGGTAGGCCGAAGAAACGGCCACGCGGAGGGCCGAGCTCGCCGACCCTGCGAGAAACACCAACTTTCCCGCCTTGACAGGCTTGCTTTCCTTTCTCCGCCCAGGCAACCTCCAGCTCAGCGCTGGCTCATCGGATCAGCACAAGGGGGAGGCATCTGCCTCCACGCGACCCCCTGCAGGGAAGGCACCAGGGTAGCCAGACCGGTCCTCGGGAGCCAGGCCACTGGTGTGCCAGCTCTCCAAGAAGGAAAAGCCTTGCTTTTTTTTTTTTCTTTTTCATTTTGTGCCGATGCCTGCGGTGTGAGTACTGTCCCCACGACTGCTTTCAAGAGGACAGCGTGAAGTACCCACCGTGGAGAGGAGGTGGGCCAGCGCAGCACACGGCTGCCCCGGGTTATCAGTGATCTGGGAGGGCTCGCACAGGTGCACGCGTGTGTGCGCGTCACCGAGGGGCAGGGGCGTGCCGCTCCGGGAGCCGAGGTGGGAGCCCCGTATTCATCAGCCTGCGCCGTGAGGACCCGTCAGTGCCTGTCTAGGCAAACCTGCGGATACACGGCTTGGGGGGGGACCGGTGCTGTTCCCACTCTCCTAGCAAAGGCTTCGGTTTCTCTGGGTGGGTGAGCGGGCAGCAAGTTACCCCAGGGACCGGGCGCGCAGCACAGCGCCCTGCACCCACGTGAGCTTGCTGACAGGGCCCGCCTCCCAGGGCCGCTCCATTCTGCCCTGTGGCAGGAGCACAGGCGTCTGTCTCAGCGTGAATCTGGTGGAATCTCAAGGAAAACGCCGCAGGACGCAGGGATTCCACACCAGGCCTGTCCTGATCCGCAGCGCAGATGTCACGCGCGCGACGAGCCTGCCACACGCCCCACAGGTCTCTGGTGGCAGCGGCGCCCACCACATGCTCTGCCTGCATAATTCCCACTTGCCAACGACTGACAACAGTAACACTGATCATTTGGCCGTTCTCTCCAAGCCTCGAACCCTGCGTCTTTCTCAGCAGGTGCTAAAGTGCCACTCCAGCTGCTGAACAGTAACAATTAATTCCATTAACATCCCAACAGCTGTAATTTTTGAGGAAATGAAAAACATTAATAACTACCACTAAAAGCTCAAAAACAAAGCCAAACAGAAACACAGCTTCCCCCTCCAGGCTGGAATTATCAACTCGAGAGATGGTCACAGGGAGCAGATAAGCCCCCGGCCTCTGGGGGTGCAGAGGGGACTCATCCTGCCTGCAGGTGCTGCCCCCACTGTCCTGGGGACAGCCAGGGGTCAGGGCTGCTGCTGCCCAGGTCAGACTGTCCAGGACTGGGCGGAGGGGAAGGGGGCCCGACAGGCAGGATGTGTGCGTGCTGGGGAGAGGTGAGCAGGAGGGGTTCTGCCCGGAACCCGTGTGAGGACACCGCACGGCTCACACGCACCCTCACGTGAACACGCCAGCGTCCATCTCGGTGCCACGCTACCTGCCCTGTGACCTGGGACAGGCCGTGGGGTGGGCTGTGCGGGTCCGAGGGGCTGATGCTGGGCACAGAGACACCTCGAGGGGCAGAGGACCTGGTGGCCCAAGAGCCGAGGAGAAATACAGCAGATTAACAGACCTGCCGCATCTCCTCCTCAGGACGTGTGTGTGGACGTGGTTTTTGTAAAACAGGTGTCATTTCTAGGTAGTGACTTAATTTTCAAAAACTAAACGAAAAGTCAGCTTTGCTGAAATAATTTCGATTTAAAAATTCAGTATTTACTGTAGGTTGTATTTGCCACTAATTTTAATAATGTCGAATTTCAGATTAAAAGTGTCTTTGAAAAATGCGTATGGCTTGGTCTTTATATTTTGATTAAAATAGTTGATAAAATGTGTCCACGTGTCCATATGTGTGTGTGCCCACAGGCACATGAGCACAGCACGAACAGGATCCTCTGCACACGCAGGTGTATGTATGGGTACACAAGCACACCTGGACTCACGCACACCCAAGGGCACACGTGCACACGTGTGCACACACATCTGTCCTTGCCACCCTGCACTGTGACTATGGAGCAGAAGCAGGAACAGCTGAGGACGGAGGTCAGAGGTGGGGTAGAGCTGGGTGCACAGGGTTGCAGAATGAGGGGCCCCAAGCAGCTGGGGGAGCGGAGGGCTGGGCAGCACAGGAGGGGGGCCGGGAGTGCTGCTGGGGCGTGGCTACGCTCCTCCTTTCAAAGCCCTCGAGGGAGGAGATGGGGGTGCCCTTTCTGTGCGTGAGGGGGCCGGCCGGTCCGCCCTCAGTTTAGTTCTTGGGTGTTTCTGGATGTAGCGCTCCAGGGTGACAGGGGTCATCTATGCCGCGGTCGTAGGGTCCCCGGTCACCTTCCTCCATCCTTTCCCCCCCGAGGAGAGGCAGACGTTCTCCAGGAATAAAACTCACACTCCGGCTGCACGCGGAATCTTCAGCGAGCGCGCTCTTCAGAATGGCGATATCGAGTCGAGGCTAAATGAGTCCATCCCTTCTAAATTAGCATTTTCCAGGGGGGAAAAAATACTTCGCCGCGTGCCAACTTGCAGATTCCATAAGTTTCCATTTTATCTTGCACTAAATTTAAAGAGGATTTAATTAGCAATTCCTGTCTTCCCTTTATTCGCATTGTTTTTCCCTTGGAAAAGAGATGAATTCCGTGTCTGTCCCAGCGCACGGGGTTAAGTGGGACACAGAGCCCGGCCTGTCTCAGGGGAAGCCACGTCTGCACAATCACCCTGCTCTTTGCTGCCTCGGGCTGGGCCCTCAGGGTGAGGACTTGCCAGCACCTGCCCCTCCGGCCTGTGGCCCTGCCCTGGCCCCTCCCTCACCTGCTCCCCGGGAGACAAGTCCCAGCTCCCCGGGAAGCACCCTGCCTGCTGCACAGCCTTGCCCTCTACCTGCTACCCGCTGGCTGACGTGGGGGTCCCCCTTGGGCCCGAGACCGCCCCGGCAGCACCAGGGGGCCCATGTCCAAACCTGTGGGCTTTCGATGCCTCGGCCAACCATCCACCACTCCCTTGGTCTTGTTCTCCGGCCACTTGAGCTCGCAAGCTGCAGGGTGTGCCATCCTCACTGTGACGGCTTCTTCCTGGCAGCCATGTGATCCGTGTAAGCCCCTCCCCAGCCTTAGCTGGGGTCTTGCGCTCCCCATGCCGGAGTGGACGGGTGCGGTGTGTGTGTACATGTGTGGGCACCAATGTGTGGACCGGGCACCTGTCCTCTCCAGCCCTCGCACATGAGGGCGCTAGCCGCCTTGGTCTGCCTGGGCCCTCGGCTCCTCGATCCGGGGGTCCGCTGGGCTCTGCCTGTGTCTCCCCTCCCCAGGCATGGCCTCGAGCCACCCACACGCCCACTTGTGTCTCCGCTCAGGGTCATTAGCCTTTGCTGCCTGAGCCCAGCGTCCTGAAACGGCTGTTTCCCTAGTCTCCTTTTCCGGACGGCCAGAAACGGGAATCCTATTTGCGGTTTTATGGAGTTTGTGCTTCTGCTGAAGGCCATGGAAACCCCCAAAGCCGACAGCCACGCCCCTCGGCTCGAAGCTGTGCCACTGAATCCAACGGAGCGTCCCCTGTCCCGGAGCCCACCCCCGCGGGGGGTTCCGTGGCTGACCTCTGACTCCTGGGGCGCAAAATGAGCACTCGGTCACAGACGTGTTAGGGGAACAGGGTGAAGAATAACACGAGATCGGGGGAGCTTCTGGCTGCCCTCGACGTCGGGAAAAGGAATTGACGTGAAAGGAGATAGAAGACCTCGAGCACCGAGGGCTGGGGGCTCCCCCCCCGACCCTGTCCGCCTAGCACCTCGTTATTGCCAACGGCGGGCCCCCGGTGGCATGTCCCCCAGCCAAGTGATGTTCGCCCACTTCCGCAGAGGTGGCTGGGGACCACCTCCGCCCCTGCCCACCATCCCCCGTGTTATTGCCCCTTGAGCCCCCAGCACTTCCTCATGTTTTCCTGACCATTTGCGTGTTAGAATGGAGCCCTGACACGCGACAGGCGTCCGGAATATCTGTTGAATGAAATCGTGTTCAAGGACGCACCTCTACCCGGCGGTGCTGGGCGGGCCTAGGGCACGGTGAGCGTGGCGGAGGGCGCTGTGGGCGTGACAGGGGCGCGGTGGGCGTGGCGGAGGGCGCGGTGGGCGGGCCTATGGCACGGTGGGCGTGGCGGAGGGCGCGGTGGGCGTGGCGGAGGGCAAGGACGGAGAAAACGTTCCCTCTGCCATCAGCTAGCTGCGTGCGTCCTGGAGGAAGGGAAGCGCGTGCACCAGGAAGCCGGCTGAGCTGTCCCCTCCCCGAGACCCTGCCATCAGCGACACGTCCCACTTTCCTCAGAGTCCGTGACACCTTCACACACCTACTGTTCCCAATGAGTCTTTGGAACCGCCCTGGGAAGTGGGCGCGGGGCGGGCATCGTTCCCCATTTCACAGCTGGGGGAGCCGAAACACTTCCAAAGGCCGGGTCTCCAAAGGGTCCAACCCATAAAGTTTCCTTACGTCTTTTCCCAATCATCCTGCATCAGGGGGCCGGGGAAACCACTGATCAGATGCGCGCGCACACACACACACAGACACACACGTGAACATGCACCCCACACCCTTGCATGCATGTATACACACGCACGCTTACATGCACACACTCACACAGCCGTGTGTGCACCCCCACACAAACACACATGTGCAGTCACACATACAGGTATGGGCACACATGCATACATACATACACATACTTTTACACACTGTCACACACACATGCATGCTCACACATGCAGTGATCGTCCAAATTGGCGTTGACATGGGTGCTGCAGGTGTGAGGCAGAAGAGCTTTTTGTCTGGGAAACTCGGTCTTGTCTGTTTGACCAAGCAGCTGGGCACCTCGCCCGAGCCAGGCTGGCACCTAAAATGGGCCACCACAGGGGCTCATGGAGTGTCGACAGGGACCCTGCCGTTGGTGGGGCATATTTTTCCTAGGAGGCTGGAAAAGGGGCTGTTTCTGTGTTGGGGGAATGTAGGGGGGTGGGGGTTACCAGCCAAGGGGGTGGCTGTGCACTGGTGTCCCAGGGTCTCAAGGAAGGGCCAGCTGACCCTGCTGGCCCCACAGCTGCCTCCTCACCACTTCCCGGCTAGCTGGGCGGGAGGCCTCCCTGGTGGGCAGGCTCTCTTCCACCTTTGCATCTCATGGCACTGGCCTCCAAAAATGGGCAAGACAGGGGTTGTCGAGGCTTGGAATTCTGCTGCTAACCAGGCAGCACCAGGAGGCCATCCCTGAGAGGGGCACAGAAGGAAGCAGCTGTTTCCAGACGCTTCCGCGGACTCTTCTTGGTGGCCCGGGTGCCACGGCTGCCGCCCTCCTGCCAACCACTCTGCTGGACGCCGCGCTGGGGAGGGGAACGAACGGGGTGCCAGCAGCGTCATCCTACCCCCCAGAACCTGGTAAAGCCCCGGGTTTCTGTTTCCCATTCAGGGCTGTGGGTGGAACGCCTTGAAACTTGAGAAACTGTTACTTCAGCTCTTGAAATTGTGGATTAGCAAACCGTTCCCCTCTGTGCCTCCACCTTTGGAACGGGACTCTGTGCCGGACGGGTCAGCCTGGCTGACGGCAACCGGCCGGCTCCGATGGGCGGCTCTCGTGGCCTGGGCGTAGGACGGCCACGCCCTCAGTTGGGATGCGGCCACAGAAAGCTCTCCGTTCCTGCCTCTTGACCCTGGAACACGGTCCTCATCTCTGGTGTGGGAATTTAAAGCTGTTTGACCCGGGCAATGAGGGTGTGGAATGCATTCCGGCAATGTGGACGACCAGCCGGGGGGTCACGTGTGCAAGCCCTGAGGCTGTTCTGAGCTGGGCCCCAGGGGGCTGGGGCCACCTGGCTGCTGCCTCCCTCGCCCAGCTTGAGCTTCGGAGTCCGACACAGACCCTGGGCTGCAACCACAGGGCGCTGCTGAGAAGCTGGGCAGGGGACCCAGGAGTGGGCAGGCTCCTCCACGGAGTCTCCAAGGCCCTCCAGGCAGAGCCTTGGCTCCCGGGGGCACGCGGTCTGGGGGCAAGACAGACAGAGGGCAGCCACCAAGAACGGGTCTGGAGGATCCCCACAGCCCCCAGGCCTGGGCGCTGGCTCTTCCCAGGGGCGGACCCTGGAGGACCCTGTGCACTCAGCTCGCACCACATCCAGCCTGGCTGCAGCGCAGACCTGGATGGCGCGCAGGCTCCCACAGCACCGGGCGACGGCAGCTGGGCTCCGGGGTGCAGCCAGGGCAGGCCGGGCAGCTAGACCCGTGCAGGGGCCCGGGCAGGCCATCTCCTGGGGGCCCAGCCTCCTGGAGGAGACGAGACCTGGAAGGCGCTGCCTGTGCCCATGTACCCCCCACCCCCCGATGCCCACGGGCTGTGCAGTTTCCCTGCCTGCCTTCCCCTGTCACTGCTCTCGGAGCCCTCGGGAGACTGCACGAGGGTCATGTCCTGTTGCTCAGCCTCTGACACCTTAAGGGAATGACAGGGGCCCATCTAAGCAGGAGGAGGGGCCGATTGCTTGGCCCATGCCACCCACTGGTCAAGAGGGGGACCCGTGATGGTTTTTTTGAAGATGCTGTCCCCTGCCAGCCCGCAGGCGGCAGCTCTGTCCGTGCCGGGCCGAATCTCTAACAGCTGCCGACCGCGGCGTCTGCCAGAGGGTCTCCCCAGGCACGGCCTCAGGCTCATCTGTCCCCTCTCGGGAGCGAGGGTGAGGGTGAGGTGGTGGCTTCCTGAGGGACCCGCTTGCTCGTGGGTGACGTCAGCCCTGCCGGTGGTGGAGGTGGAGGTGAGGGCACAGCTCAGGGGCAGACGTGCTCTTTCTGCTCGGACACTGGGCGTCCTGGCCGGTCCACACGGCCCGCAGCACCTGGACGCACGACAAGGTCTGGGCTGCGGACCGCAGACCCGCTGCAGGGAGGTGGCCCGGCCGCCTGGAGCTGGCCCCTGGTGCTGCCAGGGCTGCAGAAGGTTCTGGTTCACCTGGAGTGACCCTGAAAGGGCCGCCGCCTTCTCCCAAGGTGCTGGAGGAGAGTGGAAGGCTGTGAACCTGGTGGTCAGGGAGTGTCCCTGACGTCCAGTTCTGTCCCACACCCTGCTGCTGACGTGCCTCGACCCGCCTGCGGTGGCCTCCGAGGGTGGCTCCAGAGCAGCAGTGAGGTCACGGAGGCTTGAAACCCAGAAGCTCTGCAGTCCCCTGGCCCTGGGCCTGAGACTCCGGGACAGAGGCCTGAGGAGGTTGGTCCAGCGTCCTGCCTCCCACTGCCCTGTCCCTGTCTTCCTGCTCCAGGACCCAGGGGGCCATGAAGCCGGCCGGCCTGTGACCTCCTCCCCTCGGGGCCTTGTCCTCTTCCTCTCAGCTGACACCCTGCACCCGTCCGTCAACCGGCCGGCACCTTCCTGTCAACGCTGCACTCTGCGTGTGCACGCGGCGTCTCCTTCGAGGGGTGGGGAGGGGGACCCCCTGGGCTGCCCCTGGTTGTTGTCTGGTGCTAACAGCTTCGCCGCGGGGACAGCCCGGCACGTCTGCACGTGTGTGTCTGGGAGGCCATCGCCACCATCAAGGCGGCTGCTGTTGGCTGCTGTCTCTCCCAGCTGGGCACGCCTTCCCCTCCTGCTGCAGGCGGCGCCCCATTCGCTCCGGTGGCTGTGGACTCCAGAACCCACCGGCCCGCAGTCTCCAGCCAGGTTTAGTCCGTTTTCTTAAGTAAAAATATGGATTTACTTAAAGCACAGAACCCGAGGCTCTGATACACTGTGCGTGCTTACCATGCCCACCTGCTCGCACCCTTCCCCGCGTTTCTCCCGAGAGGGCACCCGAGGTCACTGTCGATGGGGCAGTGAGCTGGTGCAGCCGCTGTGGGAAACAGTTTGGAGGTTCCTCGAAAAGTTAAAAATAGAGCGGCCATATGATCCAGCAGTCCCACGTCTGGGCACATCTCCAAGAGAAATGAAGTCAGTCCCTCAAGGAGCCTTGTGCACCCCCCCACCCCCGGCTCCAGCCCCGTCTTCACTGCGGCATCGCTCACCATCACCAGGACACGGGATGGGCCGACGTGTCCCCAGCAGACGAGTGGACACAGCAAACGCGATGTACACATACAACACAATGCTCTTCAGCCACGGAAAGAGAAAAAAGGAAACTCTGCCATTCGTGACAATGTGGGTGGGCCCGAGGACGTCATGCTGAGTGAAGTAAGCCACACCCGGAGAGACAAGTGCTGCAGCGTCTCACCTGTGGCATCCAGAGAAGTCGAACTCGCGGAAGCAGAGAGGATGAGGAGGCACCGGGGCAGCGGGGGCGGGGAATGGAGAGATGTCCTTCTCTTTCTTAAAATCCTGCACTTAGGAGCTGCTCGAAGTCATTGTGTGAATTAAACAGGGGAAATCCATCCATCCAACGCCGGTCAAGAAATGTATCAATCTGCGAACACATTGAACAGGACTCACCCCTAACGCTGCACACTTTAAACAATCAAAATCATTTAGTTACGTAGTTATTCATTGCTGAGGCATAGCTGACGCATTACTTTGTATCGACTTCAGGTTTACGACAAAATGATTCTTTGTCTAACTAAGCTGTGAAGTGAGCACCAAGGTTGAGCTAACATCGCCACCGTGCATAGTTACACATTTTTTTTTCTTCTGATAGGAGCTATGAAGATCTACAGTCTTAGCAATTTTTAAATAGGCAACACAGCATATTTAACTATGTAAGTCCTAACTGAGACGAACGTGCTCTTGTCAGGGTGATTTGCTAAGCCCTTGTGCTAATCCCGTCCGGCAGGTGCGCAGTGGGAGTGGGTGGCCACGGAAGGGCGAGTCCCGGGGAGACTCGACCCCCTGCTGCTGCCGGGGCCCTGCTGTCGGCGGAGCCCACAGGTCTGTGTCCTCCTGTGCTCGGGGCGCCTTTACAGGGGGCAGGGGTCCAAGGAGACACTGGAGGCCTCTCCCGGGAGGGGCAGTTTCCGGGGAACTGTGGGCCCTGCGAAGGGGGTGACCACACACGGACTCTGACAGTGGAGGCGGGTCCCAAACGGAACTGTGTGTGAGGCCGCCCCGCGTGGGGCCCCAGAACAGCACCCGTGGGTCCCACAGCTGTGCTGCCCACACCCCTCTTTTCTCTGAACATGAGGATTCAGCTCCTGGCCCCTTCTCCCCTGACCTGACCTCAGCAAGGCTGCCTGAAGGGCCAGGAGGGCAGCTGCTTTGCCCTGACGGTGTGGGGGCGGCGGCGCCCCACTGTGGGGGCCATCTCTGGGACTGAGGCCTGGCCTGTCCTCGCCTCACCCCAGGACCCCAGGACAGCACCCCGCACGACGGAGGCCTGGCTCCCACCGCCCCCTGCAGGGGCTCCCCAGAGCAGGTGGGGTCGGGGCAGTATGGGGGATGGTGCGCAGGCCTCTGCATGCTTCCTGCAGGAGGATAGAGGGCGGAGCGTGCAGGTGAGCCTCTGTGCACCTGTGTCTGCCCACTGTCCTGCCACCATGCATGTGCACACACGTGCATGTGCATACACATGTGTGTGCATACACATGTGTGCATCTGTGTGGAACAGTCCCTGTTCTGGATAAGGCATCCCTGGGTGAGGGACTCCGGTTCTGGGGGCTGCAGAGCTGGCAGGCGGGGTGAGGTGGGGGGCGGCCGTCCCGTGGGTCTGCCAGCGGCTCCCAGTCACTCTCCTCTCCGGAGCCCCGCGGGCGTGTGCAGGTGGCGGGGAAGCACACCGAGCGGCCCCAGCGCAGGCGGTGCAGCTTCTCTGACTCACGGCCCTGGGTCTGAGGCCTGAGAAGAACGAGCTTGTGCCTCTGCCGGTAACGTGCCATTAATTTACACCGAAATCAGCAAGCTCTTTACTGAGGCCTGCAGGGGGCCAGAACCGTTGCAGAGCGGAGGAGGCTGGGTTTCTTTATCAGGCGTCGTAGAGTTTCACAGTGAGTCCGTAAAGGGTGCGAGGCAGCAACCCCAACCTTGTGAAGCCGGCAGATCCCACCCCTGGGGAGACCCTTTCTGGGTCTCGTGAGTTGGGGGGCGCACACCCCCTGACTCCTTTACCTTCCCTCCGAGGTGGTTCAACGGGAGAGTCTGCCCAGGTCTAAGCACATCGGGTCCCTGCCCGGTGAGGACAGGTGGCTACCAGTCAGGGCGCAGGCTGGATTGAAGAGGAAGACCGCCTCTCGGGGGCCCTGGGAGCCGATGTCCAGGAGCCCCGACTCCGCCCTCGGCCAGTGGACAGGGCGCCGCCCCGCCCTGTGACTCTTCCTGGCAGAAGGAGCGAGGCATGACATCCACCCCTGGGTGGCGAGGCCTCCGGGAGGAAGGGCCCCTCGTGATGGAGGCCGCTGTGCCTCTGACCTCAGGCTCCGACCCGTGAGGGGGTCTCCAAGTGAGCAGGGGCGCATGGCTTAACTCCGATGCTTCGGACTGCTTGTCCGGAACTTGGGGTAACACAGAGGTACCCATGCCAGAGGGTGCCTGGAGGGTTCACCGAAATACTGCAGAGAGCACATCTCATTGGCTGACACCACTCACATGCCCCGACCGAAGCGCAAGGGAGGCTGGGGAATGTAGTCCGTCCCCAGTTCCAGGAAGAGGACAGAGGACAGTGGCCGAGCCTCTGGACAAAATGCCGTCAGTGGCTCCTGCTGTGGAAGAGGACCCCCTGCCATCCTCCAAATGCAGACACGTCACAACTTTAAATGACAAACACCGCCACATAGTGTCAGAACGGTCCGCTGCTGAGCTAAGTGGAGCGCAATGGTGGCGCTGGCCCCCCACGCGGGTCATTTACCCTCCACCCCACCCCGCGGAGGGTTCGCTGTTTGGTTTCTTCCGGACGCCACCTGGGCGACGACCCCCTCCCCCCCTTCTGGTGCCTTATCTTGCAGCAGGGCACTTGGGACAGTCCCCGGCAGGTGGGAAGTGTCGGTCAGTGCAGACTGTTCGTGGTACAAGAGCAGGAGAAGCAAAAGTCGAGGACGCAGCAGCAGACACCTCCCCGGGCTGCAGAAGGGCCACGCACGCCGATTTGAAAGGCGCCCTGTTGGCGGGAGGGAAACGCCCCGCGCATGCGTGCGAATTACAAAACGAAAGCAGAGGAGGGTGTGTCCGCGCTGGGAAATGGCCAGGGAGCTGGGACGATAACGCTACACGCATGTTTCGACTTGGAGTGACCTGCACTACGTGTCGTTCGTGGGTTAAAGGAAGTTGCGCGGAAAATGTAGGCTGGGACCCATTTATAAAACTCCTGGCCCGCGTGTCTCCAGCGGGAAGGCCCTGGGCCCCCGGGAGCTGGTGGCTGTGAAGGTACCGAGTCAGGACGGAGGGCACAGGTCCTCTTCCTGCAGGGCCCTGGGCTCGGAATCCCCGCACCTGACACCTGTCAGCCGCCTGGGAGGTGGAGGCGGCCGGTGTGATCAATCTGCCCTCTTACAGAGGAGGTTAAGCCAGTTCTCCGAAGCTCTCTGGATGTTCTCCCCAAGTGCTGGCTGGGAGCTGGCCTTGGCCCTTTCTCCATCCCCCGCACGCTGTGCCAGCCCACCCGTGAGACACAGAGTCCCCTGGGGCCCAGCACCGGGCCGGGGGAGGCAGCCAGGGCCAGGGCTGACGGGGTAGCCAGGCAACACGGAGGACTTTTAAGCTGGTTGATCACCCAGAAAAAAACAAATGCCCCATCTGATCACATCTCTCCGTCTTTGGCAGGAAACACTTTTGGTTGCTAGGCAACAGCTGGGTGCCTGCGCCCTGGCAGAAGGCAGGAGAGGCCTGGCTCCCTGGGGATGCGCCTTTCCACACATCGTCCCCACCGGCCCCGGTGCTGACCTGGGTGACCGGGCACGGCTGTGTTCCTGGTCCTCTGCCAAGGCGCCAAGGCTGCTGGCAGGGCTGACACCGCCCCCTGCACCGTGGGGACCTGGCTGTCCTTGTCACAGCTCATCCATCAGGGGCCCCTCGGGGAGGCCGCTCCCTGAATTATGCATTTCTTATCGACCTTCGCAGACCACTTTGCCTCTCGTCATGTTTCTCGTGAGGCCATGACATGCTGACTGGCAGACGGCCCGCAGGGCAGGGGGGCGGGGGGGGCGGGCGTCCGAACGGCTCAGGGAGGGGGGGCAGCCCGCAGCCTGCACCCAATGGTTTTCTATCCTTAACATGAGAACCCCTCTTGTTTCTGCGGGTGTGTGAGTCTGTGCGCACGTGTGGCACCTCTGTGTTCGCACGTGTGCACATGCGTGCGGACCCTTGCCTGATGAAGCAGATCGGGCAGGACCTGGGCTGGCTGAGCCTGGGGGGGGGGCTCCAGGGCCCCACTAGCCCCAGCTCCCCTCCGCCCCCCGCAGACAGTGTGGGACTGTCCGGTCCGGCTGAATCAGCTCATGGTGCAGATGCGGAAACCGGCCCCTCCCAGGGGAGGGAGAGGTCCTCATGCCCATCACGGGCAGAGCTGGACGGGGGCCCAGCGTGCGGTGTGCCCTGGAGGAGGGCTGGAATTGGGGGACAGGGTTCTTTCTGGGGGGAGGCAGCCCACCCTGCCCTGAGGAGCTCTTCCCGAACACCACGCCCCCTCCTGGCTGTGTCTGGAGAACAAAAACGCGCTGCTGGCCCTCCCCTTGTCGGCACGGGAGGCGCCACCAGGAGCAGCCGTCTGGAAGGAAACGGCCTTCAGAAAGGGGAGACCGAGCTGCCCAGCAGACCGGGGTCTGAGGAGCACGTCGGGCACAGGGTGGGGATCAGCACCCTGGTGGGGACGACAATGTCATCATTTGGGAACATGGCCCAAATAACGCTCCTCGATCCCCCCGTGCCCGCCCCTCGCTGGTCCTCCCTGCTGTCTGACTCTCCATGAGAGAACACCGTTTGGGGCGCCGCAGGGCGGGGTCAGCGCAGCCAGGGGCCGGTGGCCAGGGCGGGCGGGGAGGTGCTGATGCTCCGTGCCCCAGGAGCGGTCCCATGCCCCGTACGGTCCCCCGAGGAGCTGGGCTGTAAGCACTCGCGTGTCACAGGTGTGGGCCTGACACTCCGACGGGCCCTGCAACTGGCCCAGAGCCGTCAGGGAAATAAGAGGCCGATTCCGAGCCTGGCCCGCAGGCAGGCCGATGCTGACGGTCAGCCCGTGGCCTCGCCTGCCTCTCAGGCGGGGGTGAGGGGGTGGGGGGATGCTGCTTCCCTAAAGCACAAGGAATTCCCTGCGCGTGAGGGAAGTGGGTGGGGCCTGCAGGGAACCCGCCGTCCTGCAGGGCGCAGCTCCCCGGGGAAGGCACCAGCGGTGCCCCCTTCCACTCGGGAGAAGAAGGAAGTCGGCAGCATTGAGGAGAAGGCACCTGTGCCACACAGGATTTGCAGGTGAAACTACGTGAAAGGTCGTGAGGGGAGAGCATCCTGATTGCCCAGCTGGGCCCCCAACCCAAGGACAAGTGTCCTGACAAGGGACAAACAGGAGACTGTAGCAGAAGAGGAACGAGGAGGAAGCCATTGGCCACTCAGGGACGGTGGAGGCAGGCGTGGAGGCAGGCCCCTCCCCAGGGGTCCGGGGGCCTGGGGGCCTGGGGGCCTGGGGTCCCGAGCACCGCCCTCCCTGGTTCCTGCCTTCCGGCCCCAGCACTTGAGATGATCCGTTTCTGTTGTTCTGAGCCACCACGTCTGAAGAAGTTTGTTACAGAAAACTGAGAATCCACATAGCAGACACCGGGTAAACATTGCTTCAGGCACATCCTGTCCCCAAATTTATGCTGCAATTAGTTTCTTTTAAAAATTATTTTATTTTGAGATAATCATAGACTTACAGGCAGTTGTAAGAAACAATATCCTTCCGCCCCCGGCTGGTGTGGCTCATCGGATTGAGTGCGGGCCTGCGAACCAGAGGGTCACAGGTTCGATTCCCAGTCAGAGCACATTTCTGGGTTGTGGGCCATGTCCCCAATGGGGGGGGGGGCGTGTGAGAGGCAACCACACATTGATGTTTCTCTCTCTCCCTTTCTCCATCCCTTCCCCTTGCTCTAAAAATAAATAAATATTTTTAAAAAAACCCTTCACGGCCACAGCGGCCACCAGCACCCTCTGCTCCCGAACCTGTCACCTGGAAAGGCTCCCTGTCCCCATAACCTTGTCAAGGCAAGCGCATTACGCAAGCGAATCACACAGCTCGCAGCTCCGAAGGAGAACACCAGCCGCCCACCGCCGGGTGGCCAGTGGCGCCCAGGGCTGAATGTGGCCCGTCTCTGCGGCTCCTCACAGGAGAGAAAGTGAAGCCCAAAGTGACTGAGTTAAGGAAGCTGCGGTGTGTAACCTTGACCCACTTTCAGACGCCATAAGGAGAGAGATGCAAGCGTTGGACGCTCCCGGAGAGCGAGTGAGGGAGCCAGCATGGCCCCTGGGGAGAACCAGGCCTGGGGGCCGGCGGCAGCCCCCGGCGGTTGCACGGCGCAGGGCACGGCCAGCTCTGTTCGGAGCCTGGCCTGTCTCCTGCGTCCCCGGTCCATGTGTGGGCTCTTAGTCCGCTAACATTCAGCTCCTCTTAATGTAAGAATTTTAGGGCTATATATTTTCCTAAAATTTTAACTTATGCGACATCTATATGTTTTGATGTATAGCCCTTTAATAATTTTCTAAGAATTTTAAAATTAAAAAAGAATTTTTTTAATGTTTAATCCATGACTCCTGGGGTAATTATTTGGGAATGTGGTTTTCAATTTCCAAAAAAATTATATCATTTTAATGATTGATTTCTAACCTAATTGAATTACGGTCAGAGAAAGCAGTCTGTTTAAACTGATTTTTTTTTTTAAAAAGAAAGCTTTTGACCTAGTACATGGTTAATTCTCGTCCGTGTTGCATATGGACTTGAGAACAATGAATGTTTTCTAGTCGTTGGGTGTAGGATTCTACATATTGTATTTACATCAGATCCAGCTTAGAGTATTATCCAAAATTTCCACATTTTTAATAATGTGTTGACTTTTCAGTTAACGAGAGAGGTGGGTTAAAACTTCTTGCTGGGGTGGGAGATTTATCACCTTCCATTGGAACTGTATTAGTTTCAGTCACATATAGTTAACGTCATATTAGGTCCTTCTTTTACGGTAATTCACTAGTGATGTTCTCTATTATAATATCTTAGCCTTCAAATCTATATTTTTCCATACATGTGACTAATGTTTGACTCTTACAACTTTTCATTTGCATACGTTTTAAGTATTTTTAGGCAGCATGTAACCGAATCGAAATTTAAAAATCTAGTCTGGCCACTTTTTAGCTGTTGAATTTTGTCCATTTATCTTTATTGTGATGGCTGATACATGTTGAACTTTCTTACCATCTTATTTGGTGATTTCCCGCTGTTCTGCATTTCCCGTGTCTTCTGCCTCCTTGGGAGTGCGTCACTCCTGAGAGTCCCTTCCCTCCCCTGTGACTTTGAACTCAGACCAAACTACCACGCATCCTTCCGGTGGTGACCTTCAGCCTGTCGACACCCACACCGAACTCGGCACCTGAACGCAATTCAAACACCTGCCCCCGCTCTGAGCAGTCCAGGGAACTGAGGGTAGTTTAAACCCCCACTGTACTGCCAATAGTATTATTTAGGTCCAGAGTTATTTGTTTCATCCCATTAGGGTTTATGATCATCATGATTTCACTGAGACTCGTCCGTATTTTGGCCTTTCCGCGCCCCTGTGCCTTGTCCCCGCTTCCGGAACAGCTCTCCTTCCCCCAAGCATGTCCCTCACAGCCTCTGCAGCGAGGGGCCTGTCAGCTCCTGCGTGTCCTCGGTCCCTGGCGCTCAGATGTGACCCAGTGCAACGGGCCCGGGACGGGTCACATGGACTAGACATGGCCTTCCCACATGACTGTCACCTTGACCTTGAGGGTAGTCTAAGTATTGCACACACCAGGAGAACAGGAGAGAAGGGAGGGTCCTCCTTTTCTGGGTGGGCCCAGAGAGGCACTCACTGGGTGCCGCTCTCTCCCGTCCTTCCCGGGTGGAGAGGCTGGGGCCGCCCAGAGAAGAGGTGGGGATGCAGCCACTCCTCCCAGGATGGCCCCCGCTCCCTGCTCCCTCGATCCAGTCTCCTGATGGCTTGCTCTCTCCACCCAGCCTCTCGTGGGCTAACTCGGGGTGTTCATCCTGAGCAGACTTCCTGAGGCCACATCCATGCCCACCCTGCCTTTAACCTACCTGGTGACGGAGGAGGAGGCCCCCAGGTCTCCGCAGCGCCCCACCCCCTGCCAGTCTGGGTGGTGAGGGGCCTGGTTTCTGGGCTCCCTGTCCCTGGGGCCAGCCCCTGGGTTCGTCCGCCTCTTCAGCAGGAAGAGGAGACAGGTCCCCATCTCTGCTCACGGGGACTTCGGCTCGGCAGCTTGGGGTGGGGAGGAACCGGCTGTGGGCCGGCTTGGCCTCCTGCACCCGCGGCCGGCAGTGATGCCCTCTGAGCCCCATGCCCTCGCAGGCCGGAGGCCCGTCACAGCGACCTGTCTCTCAGTGCAATTTCCGGAAAGCAAAGGACCCCAAATGTGCCGTGAGAGGCTGAGACCCGTGCCCGCCTGGCTCCGGGACCACGGCAAAGCCACGTACGCTGAGCCCGAACCCACTGCCGAACACTCCAGGGCTCCTCGGTGACAGAGACACATTTGTTCTGTGACGCGTGGAGATTTCTTGGTTCAGTGAGCTGGGATGGACAAGTAGCGAGGTGGACAAAGGAGCTCTATTTGAGGGACAGCATGACAGACACGGCGCCTAGAATTCTTTAAACTCGATGTTTCTAAATAAGGTGGAGCAGAAAAGTGCTCGGAGAGGATCGTGCATGTCCGCGTGGCCGCCGGTGTGCAGGGCAGACGGGGGCCGCGGCCCAGAGGTCTCTGCCCTGCCCTGTTCCCACCTCTTCCTCCTCCTGAGTATCTTGCCCTTCGGCAGGCACCTTTGCTGACTTTGTACGCGTGAATCATTTGCTGCCCATCCTCTGCTCTCCGGCGGTTTGGGGCCGGCTTTTGTTTGTGAGACTCGGGTGTTGTCTGTTTTTTAAACCCAGCCAGCCCCTGGTGCTCCAGCTGGCTCATCAGCGAGATCAGAGCCGGCTTTGCCGGGGTCCCTCTGAGGGCTCTGGGGACACTTCCAGGACCCAGGACCATCACTTGCGGGGCCACCAGCCCTGCTGCCCCCCGAGAGCAAGCTCAGCGCAGAGAGCTGTGCCTGCTCCCCTTCCTCCCACCCTCCCAGAACCCCGGTAAAGAGAGTGCAGAGGAATCAGGGCGAGTGCGGCCAGCTCCGAGGTCCGGGCCAGGTGGACGCTTGCCGAGGACCTCCTGCCTGGGGAAGGGTGACCACCACCTGGCCGATTCCACACAAGAACGGGAGGGGGACCGCGCCGCCCCCAGGGCCGCCCAGGCCAGGGCACTGGGCCACCATCTTTGATTTGGAGGACGCAGCAGGAAGGCTTTGCGCACTTGCGAGCAGCAAACGTTGGGGGTCGCGCAGATCCACACATCGCCGCCCACCCCGCTGCCACAGCAGGCTGCTCCTGCGTGTGTCCGGTGGGAATATTTTCCATTATCTTCCCTCTCAATTTAATTAATCCACATTCCGTAATGACCCTTGAAATTTCCATTAAACACACTGTTGCCGATCAGCACAGACCCGGTGGCGGTGGCAGCTTCTCACGGCTACACGGGGGGGGGGGGGGGCAGCTGTCTCTCTGAGTGTGGGCCCGGCAGTGATACCGGCCCACCCTCTCTCCTCAGGACCTCCTCTCACGCATGACCGGTGTGGAGGTTCTCGCGGGCTGTCACCCTGGCCGTGACCCTCCGCTGCCCCTCCCCCAGGGCTGGCCGGTCAACTGGCCGCTGCCTGTTGTGGCCTCATGGGCCCAAGAGAAGAGTCAGGCGGGACCCGTGGGTTCTGTTTGTCATCGAGGAAGATGGGCCTCCTGCCAGCAGGGGCGGGCGTGACAGGGGGGCAACAGTGGGTCCCCTGATGGCCCCCGGGTCTCAGGACACGTCTGCATTTTTAGGTCTCCCCACCTCTTTCCACGAGGGAACCACTGACTCCGACGGAGACTCCCCGGGCCTTTTGCAGCCACAGCTGCATGGGTCCTGCTGAGGGTGCTCAGAGGGCACCGTGCCTGCCCCAGAGCCCGAGCCACAGGTCGGGCTGTGGACCCCGGTCTGGTCTCCACGGTCTGGAGCGGCGGAACCACACCAGGGCCGGAAAGGGCTTCTGACCGACGTTGTTGCTGGTGTGGGACCGATCTTGGCGCCCCAGCGTCCAGCTTTGATTAAGCCTGAGTCACCCGGAATGTCTCACAGTGACGGTCACACCTCCCAGCCCCGAGACCACGTCCTTCCCACGCCTCGGTGTGCCGCAGGCTCACTTGTCCCTGAGGCGCTTCGGCTCAGCCTTGGGCCACACGGGGGCTCCCGGCACCTCCTGTCTTTGGGGGCTGGTCTCTCGTCACTGAAGGGGCATCTTCAGGCACAGCCTTCGCTTTCTCTGGGCCACTGTCCCTTCCCGGACTCTGCGTCCTCAGCTGACACCAGGGTGTGGTCTGGGCGTTCTGGAGGCCGGTCCAGGAGGCAGAGGGGCCTCTGAGGGCCACCGGCTGGGTCTTCCTTCCCCGGAAGTGGGTGGCAGCTTCTCCCTGAGCCCCTCAGGCTTTGCCACAGGCCGTCCTGCCTGCAAGCACCACCCCCATTTCCCGGGGAAAGAGCTGCTCCCTCGTCCCCTCCACCCAGCCAGCTCCCAGGGACACCCTCAGTCTCAGGCCCCAAGCTCAGGGCTGGAGACACAGCATCAAGAATGAGCTGGATGGGGAGATTCTCCCCTCCTTCCACAGATACAGAATTTCAGCGAAATGCAGCAAGAGCTTCAGGGGGCCTAGTACCGAGCCAGGAGGACGCCCCCTCTGGGCAGGGCTCATGGATGGGAGGTGACAGGGTGCTGAGCCTGGAAGGACAAAGGGCCAGGGAGCCCGCCATGGCAGGGGGTGGGTGGGACTCCTGGTGAGGGTGAGGGTGCCCACCCGCAGCGCAGCAAGATGGGGAGCTGAACCGAGTACCCTTGTCTTCCTCTCTTTCATGTTTCCTGCCTGGCTCCTCCAGCAGTGTGTCCACGCAGCTTCTCCAGGCCACAAGTCACCACCAGCCCCGTCAGAGCAAGGGTTCTGAGGCCAGCGCTGTGTTTTTATCTCTCGTGGAATCGGGAGTCCTCAACCCACACTCAGCAGGCTCCTGGCCACGGGCTGGGGCCACCTGACTGACCACCCTGAAATTGGGAGGCCTCCGGCCGGCGGCTTCTGCTTTGAAGTGTCGCGTGGTGACGCTGCTGGTGGGAAGACTTCCCGCGCTGTCCCAGGACACGTGGAAGCAGCCTCGTGTCCTCGTCAATCCCGTGTGGGGTGCTCCACGCCTTCCCACAGATGGTCCCTCGGAGCCGGACTGGGCGGTCGGACCTGGCCTCCGATGCATCCTTGTACCCCAACGGGCTCCAGGATGTGTTCGTCCTCCTTCCGGAGCTCAGGGCGGGCTCAGCACCCTCCCCAAACGCCTGCATTACATGGCCTGTGCCTGAGCAGGCCGCTGTCCGCCCCCAGCAGGAGCAACGCCGGGCACTCGCCTGCGTCCCCGTGGGCGGCAGTGCCCTGAGGCCGCCTTGCGACAGCTGGGTTCCAGGTGTCCCCTCGGCCACTTACAAAGGCTGGATCAGACCCTCCGTGGCACAGGCCAGGCGGGGGACTGGTGTCCCCTCGGGACGCCCACACTGCGCACTTCTTCCTCGTGGGTCGCGGGGAGTGGAGGATCTGGGGAAAGGCCTCCCCCTGGGGGCTCCATTCTCGCCTGCGGTCACCCCAGGTTCTGCGTGAAGGTGAGGGCTGTGGCCACAGACAGAGGAAAGGCAGCCACACCGGGGCGTGTCCTCCTGTGGGGGGGCCCTCCCGACTCACACAGCTCTGGGGGGAGCAGGGGCTCCTCCAGGGTCCATAGAGTCAGTGTGTCTTGACCCACACAGGCCTCCGCTGACCGACTGGAGGCGCTCATTGCTCAGGCTCCCGGTGGGCGGGCAGGAGGGAGGCGGGTCCCACCGCAGGAGGAGCAGGCACCACCGGCCTCAGGCCTGGTCCCAGGCCACACCGTCCAGACCTCCGGGGGCCAGTCTGCGTGGTGGGGTCCCCCCTCCCCCCAACTCTGCCTCCTGCAGGAGCAGAGACTGGGGAGGCAGAGTCTGGGCCCTAAGGCCACCAGGACGTCCTGTGGATGGCCCACGCTGAACTCCACCACTTGACACTTGGGCGGTCCCTAGAAGACAGTCCGAGAGCGACCACCACGCACTGACAGGGACGACGGCAACAGAGCGGCAGAGCCTCGGTGCAGGTGGAGCCACGGAAGCCCAGGTCCTGCCGCTGGGCGGGAGCTGAGGAGCTGGGGGTCTGCCCCGAGGGGTGTGCGGGCCAGGGGCGGCCCCTCCCCGTCCGCCTGTCCGTCCCCCACCTTGAAGGAGACAGCACCGGCAGCTATGGGCCCCTCACAGGTCTGTGGGCCCAGAAGGCCTGAACGGGAGTAGCTCAGCCCACCATGGAGCCGGCAGAGGGTCGGCACTGAGCAGCCAAGGGGAGAGAGAAGGACACTTGTCCACAATCTGTCCTGACACAGCGTCTGCCCGGAGGCAGGGCAGCCGAGCAGGACAGCTCAGCACTGGAAAGCCTCTCCCTGCAGGGTGGCCGTCCCCCACGGAATGGACGCTGCTGTTTGACAGGAGGACTCATGCGTCCGCTCGGGGGGGGGTGACAGGAGGGCTGAGCATCCCCGCAGGGGCCGGCCCTGGACCAGCCTGGCCCCCAGAGCAGGGAACCAGAGACAGCCTCCAGTCCCTTAGTAACTCCCTCTGTCATTGAGGTGACATTCCAGTTCAGTGGCACAAGGATCGATTGGCTAATAATCAGCGTTGTGACTTCTACCCGGAGCCGCTGGGAAGGAAATGGAGTTCGATTCTCCACACTTCACGCCCCCAACCCCCGTGCACCCCAGGTGGGATCGAGCTCCCAGTGTAAGTATTTAATACGCACATCCGCACATCTGCATGGGCCTGCAGGAGAGTCTTCTAAGGATTTAGCAGCTGCAGAACCCAAAAATTGGACAAACAGGTTTCACAACGTAAGGTCTGCTTCACCCTCACAGCTTGAAGCGCTGTGGCAGGGGTCTCCCGGGTGCCATCTCTGAGGCGGGCGTGAGGGGTCAGTGAGCGGACTTGGGGAGCCCTGGGGGCCCACACCCAGGAGGCGGGGAGGGGAGCGTGGGACGGGTCGCTGGGGCCTGTGGAAGCGGCCCCTCCAGCCCACTGAGGCAGCATCTCAGCGCCCACCACCCACAGGGCCGGTCGTCAGCATTCCACACTTCCACAACGCACCAGACGAAGAAACGAAGACACCTTTAACACGCAGCGAGATTACAAAACGCACCACAAGTCACTCAGAGAAACCGCGACCTTCCCTGCAGAAGGTGGGCAGCAGAGCAGCCGAGTGCTCAGCGAAGACACGGAAATGTCCCCTCAAACCGGGGACGACGGGTCCCTTTGTCACGTTCGGGAGGGTGGTTAAAGCCGACCCGCCGTGGAGGCGGTCAGGAATCTCAGAGGTGCTGCACGGGCACGGCTTTTCCAGAAGACGGGTCGCCCAAACGCACAGAGTCCCTTTTCGGGTCTCCGCGGACAAGGACCCGGCGTTTCTGAACTGAGCCCTGCCCGCCGCCCCGCTGCCCGCCAACCTGCTGCTGTCTCTTTGAGGGCCTTGGTCTGTCCTGTGCACACCGCCCTCGCTCAGTCCCCTCGGCCTCCTCATGAAGCTTGTTTCATAAAAGCCTCCTCCTTTTTTTTTTTTTTTTCAAGCTCCCCTGGGACGCATCTGCGCTTTGAGTCCGCGTGTGAGTTTCTGCAGACGGTACCCTCTGGGACTTCCACCTGCGCGGGCGCCGTGGAGCTTAGGGACGAACCTGGGGGGAGATCGCCAAAGCAAAGCTTCCCCTTCATTCAGCACTTTTGACATCTCTCTCGCCTCCTCTGCAGAGAACGTTCTGTGCATCTTTGTGAGGTCGAGCTGCAGTCTGGAACTTTCCATCTCTCGGCAGTGCTGTGTCGATTTCTGCGTAAAAGTCCTGTGCATCTTCTGTCGGGTTTTTCCCCCGGTAAATTCCATCTCTATGTGTTTCTCACATACAGCTGATTTTTGCACACTGATTTCCTGTGGGCAAGTTGGCCAAATTCACATATTAATTATAATAGTTCCTCTTTAAACTCCCTTAGATGTATAAGTATGTGAATATTTTTAAAATTATTATCAGACCAGATTGGTTAATATTTTTAAGTTTTTGGGGGTTTTTTTGGGGGGGGGTGTTAAGCTCAGAAAGCCCTTCCCTGCCTCCAAATTATAAGAAAGGTCTGCTTTTTCTAATGGTGCCTTCGATGGCTTTACGGTTTAATGTGGAGTACACCAGATGTGCCCCGTTTTCAAATGCTTTTTGACCGTTTTAACGTGTTTTGTTTTTTCTCTGCCTACGTTCGAGAATTATTCTGATCATGCAGACCTCACTGAAGGATCAAGTCACTTGTGCGCACTCACACTCACTTCCCACGGGCGATTGCATGGTGTGGGCGCTCACTCAGCTCTGCGGCTCCCTCCCGTGACCACGTGGAGCTTCCGCGCACGGCGAAGGCGGGAAGAACAGGTGCCGCGTGGGGTCCGCATGGGCGCGGGGGGAGGGCTCTGGGAGTCCTCCTGCCGTCTCCTCACTCTGAGTGCCTTGGAAAACTGCGTAACCCCTAAAAACAAACTCTCTCTCTCTACCTCCTGACTGGCCCCCCGCTTCGCGCAGATTCACGAAGTCCGTTTTCAAACGTGCGTGGCCGCGACGCAGCTGCTCTTGAGGGCACATCGTGACGCTGGCGGTGTGTGCCGTCTGCGCGCATCAGAAGCGGCGAGGCCGAGGCTGCCCGGAGCCCTGTGCTCATCGATCCCTGCAGATGGAACGCGAAATCCCTGAGTGCTTCTCAATAATTCGCGGTTCCAGAAACACAGAAGTTCGTATTCAACGTGTCTCGGGGACAATGAGGAGCTCGAAGGGACTCAAGTCCCCTGCAGCTCGAGGGTGCAGCCTGCCGTCCCAGGTCCGAGGCGCGAAGCAGGAGGACCCCACATCCCCCCTCCCGCCCAGTGTCCCTGGAACATGCGTCCTCAGAGGCTCTGGGGCTGCTGCGGACGGAGAGACCAAGGTGTTGACCAAAAGGCTGCACCGTGACCCCCACCTCCCGGGACGGATCAGCAGCGTCCAGCTGCGATGCTGGTGGCTTTGACCCATCCATGGGGTCAGCTGTGAAGGGTCCACGTGCATCCAGACTTCCCTCCAACAACACACACTTCCTCGGAGGTGCCTGCTGCCACAGACGTCCTCCACGTCCCCAGAGCTGTTAGCTCCTGGTTATGCCTGGCTGTTTCTCTTGCTGCGTGGTCTCAAAGTTTTTAAATTTCAGAGTCTGTTTTTTACCATGTAAAGTTTCTATTACAATATCTACTTTTAAAGCGTCCGTGAGGCTGAATGTACATTGCAGATGGGTACAGAATTTGCGATGATAGCCAAGGCAAAGTATCTCAGGGTCCTTTCGCCACATTACTCAGTGTTAAAGACACCCCTTGGCCACCAGAGGCTCGAAAGGATGACCAGCCGATGACGTGCGTGCACTGAACTCTGAGAGCAGTGTCCGGACTTCCGGGCTCTCCGAGGACCCGCTGTCCACTGTCAGTGAGGCCTGAGGTTGTAAGAAAAGATGCCTTTGTTTTAAAATGCCACTTTTCTTAAAAACACTGCCCAGAAGCTCTGACTTGTGAGCATTTCCAGCACCGAAAGCTTAACTGGACCAACGTGGCCGTCACTCTGCTCCTCCAGGTGGGACCTGACTCTCGGATCCATCACCAAGGGTCCCCGTCCCCATCACAGCGGCCCGTGGGGACAAGCTGACTTCCCTGGATTCTGGCCAGTGGGTCAGTCGCCGGGTCCCTTGATGGTCCCGGTGCTCCCGGCCTCAGGACGAGCTGGAACGTTGACGAGTACTGCCAACCTAGGGTGGCCGGCGCCTCTTCAATGCCAACAGGGATCCCAGACCTGGGGCGAGGGAGAGGACACTTTACTCGTTGCAGAACAGCTCGACAGCGGCACCGCAGGGCAGTGGGGCAGCGCCGGGGCAGGATGGCTCTGCGGCTTGCCGGGCCCCTAAGCTGCAGTCAGCTCTAACCTGGGCCGGTGGGCTCTGCCCTGTGCTGGGCCGCTCCACTCCACTCCACTCCAGCAGGACATCTGGCCACGGAAATTCAGTCCTGGGAGGAAAGGGAAAGCGCACTCCCAGACCCCAAGGGGAGCTGGCTTCTACGGAGGGAAGTCCCCGCCCCCGGTTCCTGATGGGTTGGTCCTTATGCAAATGAGGGCTCCAGATTCTTGCATCTTGATTGGTCCAAAGGGCACTTTCCCGATTGGTCAGGGCGGAGCTGCTCTGGTTGGTCAGTGAAGATGTTGTATGTGTGTTTGTGGGGGAGGGGAATATAGCTGCACAGCTCGATTGGATGGGGGAAGCCTCACTCCTATTGGCTGACACAGGATCCCAGGGGCTCCTCTATAAGGGCAGCTCAGCGGGCGGGCGCAGCGGGGCGCTGTTCCCTGAAGGGCAGTTTGCCAGAGCGGCACCTGTGTAAAAATGGCTGCGAGGCCCTGGTTTTTAAAGTAAATGTGAGCCCAGTGAGCCACCAGGAGGCCTTCTTAGTGAGTGTCTTCTTTCTCAGGGCCCACAGCACCCGGGGTTACAGTGAAACTCACACCCCCCCCCCGACCCCCAGTGCCTGTCCCCTTTGTCCCGCCGTGGCTCTGCTTGACTCTCTGGGGAGCCTTGGGGAAGGAGGGCGCGGGGCAGGGGCGGGCAGCCCGGTCCCCCGGGGGGAGAAGTCCCGGTGGCAGGCACAGCCAGGGGAACGCTTCACATCGGGGGTGTATGTGGCATCCCAGCTGAAGCCAGTGACCAGGCATGCCAGGCCGGGCCGTTCCCTCCCAATGCAGGCAGCACCCCAGAAAACAGCCTGTGGCCGTGCTTCCTTCTCAGGTGACATTTGGGAGAAGCCAAGGAAGGCGGAGGATGGTCACCAGGCAGCGGTGAGAACGGCCCCAGGCTGAGGTAGGGTGAGCCCGAGCAAGTGGAGGACCTTGGGCCCCGAGCCCGGGCCGTTCATGGCCTCCCTTCTCCCCTTGGGCTCCGAACATGCTTCCCACTCTGATACGTTGTCCCTGAGGTGTGACTTTATGCCTGCAGGTGACAGAGAACATCCATCCTGTGTGTGACGCCTGAGCAGCCATCACCTGTTTTAAAATGTTATGTACTGACCAACTTTTACACCCAGGGAACCGCCACCCACGAAGATCTGGAACATTCCCCACGCCCGATGGTGCTCCCATTTTCCGATTTTCCCACCAAGTTTCTAAACTGTCCTTACTGACCTGTAAAATCTTCTTGGCAATTTTTGGCACGTGTGCTTCCAGCAGAAATTCAGGGTCAAAGTTTTAGGTTACAACATTCTCTGAGGGCAGCAAGTGGGCGTTAGGACGCAGACGCCATGGAGAGCGTTTCCGGTGCGTTCTCCTGGCCGGTCCCGTCAGCCAGCCAGACGCAGAGGGCCAAGTCCGCTCCTGTGTGTCTGCCCACTCGGGATTCACGTCCTAACGACGAAGACCTTCTCGACCCCAGGGCCGTAACAGTTGCCTTCCCTACAGGTTCTTCAGCTTTTTACACTTGAACGATTCAGATACTTCATCCACCAGGACTAACTTCTGAACGGGGGTGACGTGAACCCTGGCGGCCTCTTCCAACGAGATCACCTCTTTGAAGACGCGGCTCCAGAGACAGCTACAGCCTGAGATCCTGGGGCTCACAACTTCACCACGCAAGTTTGGGGGGGCACCGGTTCCGCCCCATAACCATTCTAAAGGGGTGTAAATAATGTCATCTGCAAACAATGGTAATTTAATTTCCACCTTCCTAGTACTCTGCTAAAAAAAGTTATTTTGAAAAACCTCGTAACTCGAGCCAACGTGCGAGCACCCCACGGTCTGCAGACGAGAGCGTGGACGTGCGCCCAGGGTTAGCTGGCTGGAGCCAGTGCCACCAACGCTGTCACTCAAACAGCAGACATGACCTCGGAGTCCTTGGGGTCAGGAGTCTGATGAGGGTCTCACGGGCCCAAGGCCAGTGTGGGGGCAGGGCTGCACCCTTCTGGAGGCTCTGGGGGCACGTCTGTCTGGGTGCCGTTCCCAGACGCCAGCGGCACCCACGCCCTTTGGCGGGCAGTCCCCTCCCCCATCTCCAAGGTGGCCCCTGACCTCTCCCCTCTGACTCTCCTTCCTTCCTGCCCCTTCTGTGGAGGACACGGTGGTTACCTCGGGCCCAGCTGGGCAGTCCAGGGTGACTGATCAGCCTTAAAATGAACTTGCCTTTGCCACAAGACCTAACACATTTACAGGGGCTGGGGATCCAGACGTCCTTGAGGGGCCGGTACTCTGGCCGCCACCCTACAAGCCAGCAAACGAGGAAACGCAGTTCCTTCATTGTGGTGGGGTCTGTGGCAACGGTTAACACGGGGCCCTGACAGGAAGCTGGGGACAGCAGGGCCAGGGAAGGCCTGCCAGGGGAGGAGGCACGGTGACATCCAAGTGACCGCATAAAGGGGGCAAGGAGGGGGGAAGGCATTTTAATTGGAGAGGAAGAAGTGAAACAATCCCTCAGCAGATAACATAACCTTCCATGTGGAAAACTACAAAGACTCATCAAAACAACTGTGAGAAAACAGACCAACGCAGTGAAGTTGCAGGACCCAAAATCAACGTACGGAAATCCGTTGCGTCTCCAGAGGCTGACAACGGACCGTCTGAAAAGGACATTGAGAAAACGATCCCATTTTCAATGGCAACAAAAAGAACACAATACTTCCGAATAAATTTAACGATGGGTGTGAAAGAGCTGCACCCTGAAAATTACAGCCCATGGACTCAAGGAATTAAAGAAGACACAGCTAAACGGGCTGAATATTGTTAGAGTATCCACACCGCCCAAAACAACCCACGGATTCAGTGCCGTCGCTGTCAACATCCCGAAGGCAGCGTTCACAGAAGCAGAAGGGCCCACCCTGAAATTCGCGGGGACCCACAAAGGAGTGTGAACAGCCCCAACGATCTCGAGCAAGAGGGAGCAAAGCTGGAGCTGGCACACTTTCTGATTTCCGAATACATCGGGAAGCTACAGGCATTCGGGGAGCACAGTGTCGTCAGCCAATGGTGTCGGAGGGTCGGATTTCCACCACGCAGAGAGCAAAACAGGGCCCTCATCTCACGCCGGCCACGCTCACTACTCCAGGTGGACCGAAGGCAGAAGAGCCAGATCTGAAAGTAACCACCCTGGAAGGCGACGGGGAAAGCTTCCTGGCTTCAGTCTCCGCGGTGACCTCTTGGCTGCGACTCCGCAAGCACAGGCCACAAAAGCAAGAACAGACACGCGGGAGGGGCTGCGTCTGAATGGAAAGCTCCGGCCCAGCGAGGGAGCCACCCAGAGCGAGCCGGCCGGGCCACGGTGGGGGCAGGAGGAAGCGCTGGCAGACCCCACGGAGGAGCGGGGCTCACTCTTCAGGGTAGCCCGGGAGCGCGCGCAACTCATTAGCAGAAAAACACAGACAAAAGGGAAACCAGCAACAACAGATTTAAAAATGGGCCAAGGACTGGGATAGACACTTCTCCCAAGAAGGCACACAAATGGCCAAAGACACATGAAAAGACGCTCGACCTCACTGGTGGTCAGGGACACTGGTCGAACCCATAGTGCGATGGCGCCTCGTGCCTGTTAGGGAGGCTGTCTCCCCCCAAACACAAGTGCTGGCGAGGACGTGGAGAGAGGGGCTCCCTCCTGCCCAGCTGGTGGGCATGCAGGTCAGCGCAGCCCCTGTGGAAAGAGCACAGTGGGTCCACAAAACGGTAAAACCTGAGCAGCCGCGTGACCCAGCCGTCCCACGCCTGGGCCTGTATCCGAAGGAAGTAAAACCAGCATCCGGAAGGGTGTCGGCTCCCCTGTGCTCCTGGTCACATCAGCCAACGCTGGAGACACCTGCACGTCCACTGAGTGGCCGTCGGACGGAGGAGGTGTGGCCCGTCCCCCCGGATGGGACGTTGCCCGGCCCGAGAAAGAAGGAAGCCCTGCCGTGCGTGAGAACACAGTGGACCTCGTTGGCACCAAAGGACACGCGCTCCGCGGATCCGCTACTCTGCGGCATCGACAGCCGACCGCGCAGACACAGAGAGCAAGGATGGTGCCCAGGGCCTGGGTGGGGACGCAGGCTTGCGGGGCTCTGTCGGTCCGGTTACGCCAGAGGAAGGAGGCCCCGGGGCACACTGTGTAACCCCATGCCTGCAGCTGACCGGACTGTGCTGCACACCTAAACGTTTGTTCAGAGCACAGATGTCATCACGTAAGTATTTACCTCACACAAGAGAAGGACGAGCTGGGGCCAGCCCTTCTTGGCGGGAAGGGCGCAGGCTGCCTGGAGCCGGGCGCTCAGGAGTGAGCCTTAGGCAACTGGGGGATGGACCCCCGAGGCCACGGTCCCGTCCCCGGTGTGGGAGGGTGCCCGGCCAGGCTGGGCGGGGGGGGGGGGCGGTGCCTGAGCCAGGCTCGTTCTCCAGGGGCTCTGGGCAGAGAGTGGACAACAGGGACAGAGTCCCAGTCCGGGGGGCTGTGGAAGCTGGCACCGCAGCTCGGACTTGGTCTGGTCCGGGGGCTTGGAGAGCTGAGCAGAGGCAGTGCCGGCAGATGGAGCCACCGAGGCGGGCCGGCGGGGCAGTCCCTGGGGCAGTTCCTGGGGGCAGGCCGGATGCCAAGGGCACAGGAGTGGGGAGCAGGCATGCTGGCCGCTGGCCGGGCAGGGGAGAGGAGGCCATGGGGTAGGACCCAAGGGCCTGCAGCACAGGCAGGTGGGCTCTGTCTACGGGGTCGGGGCGGGGATGGGTCTCAGGGGAAGAGGCTGAAACCAGGAGCTTCAGGTGGGCTGCGGTGTGGAGAAGAGGCTGAGGGTGGATCTTAGAGGCCACTCCGGGAGGGAGAGTCGAGGTGGAGGAGGAGGAGGGAGTGATCTGCGTTAGGGGTGGGCGGTGGGGATGCAGAGAACCAGGTAAACGTGAGAAACATCCGGAACAAAAACGAGCCTGCTGTGGTGTTGGATCAGGTGTGTGGAGTGTGTGTGTGTGAGTGTGTGTGCACGTGCAGGAAGGATGGTAGAACAGGATGCACGCTGGACCCTGAGGACCGCACCCGGGAGGCGTGGGGGCGTGGCCGTGGGGGACTTGGCTGGGACACGCAGACTGGAGGGGCTGCGGCATTCACATGCAGCCGTCCAACCGGCTGCTGGGTCCTGGGGCCGGGAGCTCCCGGGAGACGTTTGGACTGGACACAGGAGGCATGAGTCCCACGCGTGCCAGTGGTGACGGGAGCCCTGGAGAGGATGGATGCGGGTGTTCGGGAGGGAGGGGCACAAGGAGCTCCACCTGGGCCACCACGGGAGGAGGTGAGCCTGGGGAGGCATAGGCGGAGGGGAGGGGAAGCGGGCCTGCCTCGGGTGGGGCCCTGGGAGAGTTTCTGGCAGGAAGGCAGGGCCCAGGGTGGATGACGAGGGCTGAGGTGTCTTTGGACTCAGCTTCTTGGACACTGGAGGGGGCGCGGGGCCGTGGACCGGAGTGAGCTCACCGGAGGAAGTAAGCCAGGACGACTCTTCTTAGTAGGTGGGCTGTGAAGGGGCCAGACAGCTGGGCGAGGCCTCGCGGGGACTGTGGGGGCGAACTTTTCTGAGGAACCTTCACTCCGAAGGCAGGAGAAGGAAGTGGCTGAGCCCGCACGGTGAGAGGAACCATCGGGAGGAGTGGAAGCCCCACCACGTCCCCAGCGCCCCGTCTGCTCCGCAGCTCAGACAGAGCGAGGCCGCCTTTGTGCCGGGCTCAGAAACCCGGCCTGCCTGTGGCTCCTCGGGAGGCCTGGTCTCTGCCCCAGACGCCCAGAATGCGAGCGAGCGCTGTCCTGAAAGGTATCACCGCGATAGGTTGTCTCAACCATCCTCTCCGGAGCGTGAGTTGGTTTGTTCATGTTTAAAAAGCATTTTCAGCCCCGGCTGGTGCAGCTCAGTGGATTGAGCACCGGCCTGCGAAACAAAGGGTTTCAGGTTCGATTCCCGCTCAGGGCACATGCCTGGGTTGCGGGCCAGGTCCCTGGTTACGGATGCGTATGAGACGCAACCCCACCGAGGTCTACTTCTCCGTCCCTTCCCTTCTCTCTAAAAACAAATAAAATCTTTTTTTTTTAAAGCATTTTCAAGTTTCAGACCATTTACCATTTTTCCCTGGTACAGATTTTCTAACCCTTGTTCCTCCTTCAACCAGACTTTCCAGCCATGAACAGGTGGGGCCTTCACGCCCGTGGTAGTTGATTTATTGCTTTCAGTTTTCCTGGTTCTGAACAAAGTGTTGACCTTTGCCACACTTAAGCGTAAGTGCCCGCAGTCAGCAAAGCAGCAGGTTTCCACAGCGATTAATCATACGTCCCAAGCACTTCCTCGGTGAAAGTCCCATCACGCTTGCGTGTGCACGGCACCCGAGCCCTGGAGAGGCTGGGGGAACGGGTCGGACCTGTTTGGCTGAACCGGAGGGCGCGGCCGCCTCAGTGTTGTGGGAGGTCATGGACAGTCCGGGCTGACGCTCCGGGACAGATGAGAAGGGCGCTGAGCCCAGGGGACCGGTCCACTGGAGCCTGGGCCTCTTCCGCCGAGGACAAGGGTGCGAGGACCACACCCCCACAAGCAGCCTCTGTGGCTCTCCACGGCCCCTGAACCCGGGAGGTGAACGCGGGGGAGCCGTGTCCGCTGCTGGACTCCAGGGGTCCGCGTGTGCCCCGAGTGTGGTGTGTTCTCAGGCTCCTCGAAAACCGCTGGGTCAGTTCAGACAGAGTTGGGGGAAGGACTCCTGCCTGTTTTCCCTACAGTGGATGGACTGTACTTCTAGAACCATCTGCTGAGAGCGATCGGTCCTTCCAGTGGCCCACAATCAAGGTGCCAAGGACCGCTTGGTGATCGCCAGATCCGGAAACTGGGACAGAAGCAGACGCACGGCCCCCAGGACAACCCCAACACCCCGGCTGCTTTCTCGTCTCCGATCAAGGTCACCGATTCATTTAAAGAATCCCAAAGGGCATTTGACCTCAATTTGTATAATTTCCTCACTGAAATTCAAGAGATACATCCTAGCTGTTCCCTATTATCCCTCCGTTGCTCGGAAAAGTTAAAGTTTAAACGGCAATTCTCTTTAGAATTTAATATCTGTTCCCGAACATTCTGGGTTTAATTGCTAACTGGCTCTTTAGGAAATTGAATCCCTCCATCACACTGGCTTCGCGCTCCAGCGGCCGGGGGAAACGGGCAGAGGCCCCGCGCCGCGAACAGCCCCGCGCCTCCAGCTGCGCGTGCTTTATTGGAAAAGCTTCTAGCCGAGGTTTTCTTTTTAATTTTTGCTCCTGTTTTATATTTATGTCCAAAAGCCCCGAGTTGGGGCAATATACAGTGAAGCGGGGATTTTGGCGGCCGCGCTTCTGTTCAGCGCCTTTATAGGAGGCGTTTGGGTGAAGCTGCGGTGAGGGGCAGAGGGGGGGGGTGGGAAGAGCCTGGGGTGGGGCCCACAGACCCAGCTGCCCCGCCTGCTCCTCCCCCGGGGCAGGGGGTGGGGGGAATGCCTGGTGTGGAGCTGTCACCTGCCCCCGGGGACTCCGTGCCCGCAGGGGAAGGGTGGCACCTGAGGACCCTGAGCACTCACAGTGCAGGCCTTCTGCTGGCGTCCCCCTCGGCCAGAAGAACCGCTGCAGAACAGATCGGGGCTGGACCCGTGCACGCCCGGGGACAGGAGTCAACTGGCTCACGTCCTTTCCCTCATGAGAACGTGATGTCCCTTTCCAAACGGAAACTTCCGGGGGCCCCCCAGTGTCGGGAGACCCATACACTCCGCGGTGTGGTCTCCCTGTCCCGGCTGTGACACGGTCTCCTGCCTTTGGGAGGCAGAGTCAGCACCTCCCTGAATCGGGGCCCGCCCTGTGGCCGCCTCAGCCGGCAGGGCAGGGGAGCCCGACCCTGCGGCAAAAGCAAGCCGGGTGAGCCCTCTGGAGGTGGCGGCACCACCCTCGGCAGCCAACCAGCAGTCGGGGCCCAGCAGAGCTCAGCGAGGGCCCGGCAGCGACGAGCAGCAGAGCCTTGGACCGGAGGCAGGAGGCACTGGGGGCAGGAGGCACTGGGGGCAGTTGTCCCCGTGAACAGCCTCCGGTCCAGGATGTGCCTTCCATGGCAGCAGGGCGGTGATGCTCTGCATCACACGGGCCCTCCGTGAGCCGGCTCTGGCTCCCTGTTCCTTTCCAAGCCGAACCTCTGCCCCTGCCCCACTGCGTGGGGTGAACCCTGCATGTGGACAGGACAGTCTCTGCCCTGGGTCACTGTCCTGCCCTCAGGCTGCCCCAGTCTCTCCTGTGCAAACACCTTGTCATCTTAAGAGCCCCCTGAGGTGTTCCCTCTCCTTTGAGTGCGTCCCTTTCTCTCCGGGAAAGACGGGCGGATCGCTCCACCAAGCAAGCATCCAGAACTCTCTGGACTTTTCTGTCTCTTCCTGGACCGTGAGCCGCTCCGGGGCAGCAGCCGCCTGCCCTCCCCGTGGACCGAGCGAGCGTGTCGGGCACAGCCAGTGCTCCACGCGTGGGGCACCTCAGGACCCCCGGCCCTCAGCTCCTGCAGCAGCGACCCCTGACCGGGCCCCCTGCCCCCAAGCCTCCCCATTCCAAGTCCCCTGCGGTGGATGCAGAGGGAAGGTCACCGGCCTGGGCTCTGCTTGGTCGCCCTTCCCTCTAGCACTTCTCCGGGCCTCAGTTTCCCCATTTGTTGTATGAGCCCCCCCACACCTGCCTTCCATGTTCTTGGTCCTCCTCTTTCCTTCAGCTGTGTTGGCAGCCACCTGTGCCGGGGTGCCTAGCCGCACCTTCCGCGGCCCCACCTTGCAGCTTCCCTCTGCATTGGGACTTGTTTGCTGCTGATGGCCCTGCTCGGCCATGCTGTGCATGCCCAGCCCGAGGGACCCGATGCTCATGGGCTACCCTCACGTGGGCCACAGGGTCCCGGGGCCACAGGGCCACCCTCCTACAGTGCTGACCAGCTCTGTTGTCCCCTTGGACCTGCTCCCCCGCCTTCCACTCCAGTCTTCTCTGGGACCCCTGTCCCCTGCAATGACTCCCCCCACAGATGACTGACTGAATCCTGGGTTCGAGGGTCTCCAGGAGGAGTGGGCATCGCTGCAGAGGAAAGGGGCAGGGGGTCCCCTCCTGGGCTCGGCCACTTCTGGGCGGCCCTTGGCAACCTCCCTAAGGTGATACAGGTCCCTGACCAACCCAAGGACCTATCTGTGAGTGTCAGGCTCTCGAGGTGGCACCGCTATGCCGACGGCTGGCCCCAGGGACCCCGGGATGGGTCTGTCTTGCCCCTCGGTGCTCTCGCCCTGGCACACGACGCGGCCCTCCCTTTGGGTTGAAGGGGCAAGGTGACCGTTGCCCATCTCACTGGCTTCTGAGTGCAGCCCCGGGGAGATGCTGCCAGATCCCGCTGAGCTCCTGGGGGCCTGAATGTGGCCACACAGTGACCGCACTGCCACCACCAGCTCCGGCCCCGGCGTTGCTGACGGTCTGTATGGCAGGCAGGAGTGTTTCCACTGGGACCGCCTTGCGATGGCGCCTCGCGTCCCCTCCCCTCACGACCGAGACTGGAGACCTGCTCACCGTACTTAGCGGGGGGGGCCTGCAAACAAGGCAGCAGCAGAGGTGGGAGAGGTGGCCTAGGCACTGCCTCCCTGCCCCCAACAGCCCGAGAATTCTAGAAAATCGAAAAGGCCAAGATGGAGGCATAGGTAGAGACCCTTCGCTTCCTCGCACATCCAAAAGGAGGATAACAACCAATCTAAAATCAATAAACAACCAGAAGTGCCAGAAAAATCAAATTGTATGGAACTCTGAAAACCAAGGAACTAAAGAAACGGACAACCAGACCGTTAAGATGGGCGGACGGAGAGAACCCACCATAAGGCAGCCGACAGCGCAGGCGGGGCTGGCTGAACGGGAGGCTGAGACGCAGAGCTGACTGCGGACCACAGCCACAAAGGGGTTGCGGGGGTGGGAGACACTCCCAGTCTCACAAGAGTGCGAGCTGGAAAGTGGGCTGGAGCCCAGCAGGCGAGCTACATTGTTCCCTCTCTGAACCCTCCCCCCAGGCAGCACCACAGAGCGGCAAGGCGGGTGGCCCCGCCCTGGCCAATACCTAAGTCCCCTTACAACTTAACAGGTGCCCCCAGACAAAGAAATATGGCCCAAATGAAGAACAGAGCAAACTCCAGAAAGAGAGCTAAGTGATGAGGAGATAGCCAACCTATCTGATGGAGAGTTTAAAGCTCTGGTAATCAAAATGCTCACAGAACTGAGGTTGGTCACAAAATGAAAGAACAAATGAAAGATACCCAAAATGAAATAAAGCAAAATGTTCAGGGAACCAACAGTGACAGGAAGGAAACCAGGACTCAAAGCAACGATTTGGAACAAAAGGAAGAAATAGACATCCAACGGGAACGGAACGAAGGAACAAGAATTTTTTTAAAAATGAGGAGAGGCTTAGGAACCGCTGGGACAACCTAAAATGTTCCAATATCTGGATCATAGGGGTGCAAGAAGAAGAAGAACAAGAAATTGAAACCTTATTTGAACAAATAATGAAGGAGAACTTCCCCAATCTGCCAAAGGAAATAGACTTCCAGGAAGTCCAGGAAGCTCAGAGAGTCCCAAAGAAGTTGGAAACCCAAGGAGGAACACACCAAGGCATATCATCATTACATTAGCCAAGGTTCAAATGAAGGAGAGAATTCTAGAAGCAGCAAGAGAAAAGGAGACAGTCACCTACAAAGGAGTTCCCATCAGACTGTCAGCTGATTTCTCAAAAGAGACCTTCCAGGCAAGAAGGGGCTGGAAAGAAGTATTCCAAGTCATGAAAGTCAAGGACCTGCATCTGAGATTGCTCTATCCAGCAAAGTTGTCATTTAGAATGGAAGGGAAGATAAAGTGCTTCTCAGATAAGGTCAAGTTAAAGGAGTTTGCCATCACCAAGCCCTTATTCTATGAAGTGTTAAAGGGACTTATCTAAGAAACAGAAGATCAAAACTATGAACAGTAAAATGACAACAAACTCACCACTGTCAGCAACTGAACCTAAAAGAGAAGACAAACAATGAAAACAAAAACTAAGCAAACAACTAGAACAGGAACAGAACGAGAGAAATGGAGATCACATGGAGGTTATCAGTGGGGAGGGGGAAGGGAGGAATGGGGGGAAAGGTACAGGGAAGAAGAAGCATAATTAGTAGGCACAAAATAGACGGGGAGAGATAAAAATGGCGTAGGAAACAGAGAACTCAAAGAACTTACATGTACAACCCACGGATATGAACTAAGGAGGGGAATGCTGGAGGGTTGGGGGCTGCAGGGCGGAGTGGGGATAAAGGGAGAAGATTGGGAAAACTGTAATAGCATAATCAATAAAATATACTTAAAAAAAGAAAATTGGAAAGGGAGAAATTACCTATTCAAAACCTAACTGTCTGCGTGACAGATTTCGTTAGAGGAGGCGGGGCTAGGTCCCGGTGGAGCTGGTGCAGGTGGGCGGGGCCTGGGGGCCTGTTCCTCAGGGTTCTGTCCTCCTGGTCCCCACAAGCTCAGGGAGAACCTCACAGACCAGGCTGCGGCTGTCCCCTGAGCCCGGCCTGGGGGCTCCCAAGGACTTCCCATGTGCGGACTCTCTTTCAAGAAGGCTCTGGTCATCCAATGCTTTCTTAAAAGTTGGTGCCCCGATGTCCGTCATGCAAAGCTGACCATTTTGGGGTGCGCAGCTCAGTGGCATTTAGGTGCATTCGCGATGTTGCGCCACCATCAGCGCTGTCACCCCCAGAACGGTCTCGTCGTCCCAAACTGACACCCTGTCCCCATCACACACTCCCTGCCCGCCCCCTCCCCCAGCCCCCTGCTGCCACCGCCTACTCTCGGTCTCTGTGCGCCTGACAACGCTGAGTCCCCCACATAAGTGGAATCACACCGTGTGTGTCCTTCGGGGACCGGCTCGCCTCACGGGTCGCATGTCCCCGAGGGTCATCCACATCGTAGTCTGGGACCCAACGTCCTTCCTTTCCAGGGCCGCGTGGCTCTCCCCATGTGGGCGGACCTTGCTCTGTTCCCCCCCCTCAGCAGTCGCTGGGCCCCCCGGGGTGCCCCTGCAGTTCAGCTGCTGTGAACTCGGGGTACAAAGATCCCCTCGACCCAAGACTTCGGGGTCTCCACCCAGAAGCGGAACTGCCAGATCATACGGGCATTCCGTGTTTATTTTTCTGAGAAACTGTCATACTGGCTTCACAGCTGGAAGACGCTTTTTCCTGGAGAAAGGCGCGCCGATGCGGTGCTGTTTGGGGAATTCTGACCCCACCCCTCGGGTAGCCCGCGCCTGGGCGTTCCTCCATATGGCACCGTGGGAAACGGCGAGACGTTCTCCTCTTCGCTCCCGTGGAGCAGGCCCTGGCGCCGCCAGGTCACGAGGTCTGCACCGGGCGTGACGCGGGGAGCCGTGGGAGCCCTTCCTGCACCCCTCCTTCCGGGCGAGAGAGGCCTGGAAAAGGGAAGCAGGTTTGAGAATGGGCGACGGTGGGAACCACGGGCCCTCTCTTCCTGAGGCTTAGCCTCTCACAACCGAGTCACTTTCCCACCGGTAATCATTCCCCTGGAACAGGATTCCCAGGGGTGGAAGGGCTACGGCGGAAAGAAGCTTCCTCACCCTTAGCCCTGGCGCCCTCCGCCCAGAGGTGGCCGTCTCACCAGTCTCCCCCAGCGCATTCGGCTGCAAACTTGACTTCCCTGTTAACCGCACACACGATCCCCCACCACGTACCTGCCCCACCTCCCTCCTGGAGCTCTGAGACTTGTTTACGGCGGCTCATAAAGAGCTGCCGCGCCTGTGCAGCAGCTGCGGAGCGCGCCTCGATTTATGCGTCGCTGTAAAGGGAGGTTATTCTTTAAACATTGCGTTTCCAACTTAAGCGAAGGCTCAGGCTGTATCTACCGGAAGCCTCTGGGAAGGAGCTGAATGGCTCAAAGCAGGTGCCAGGAAGGCTTCTCGAGGCAGGGTTGCGGTGAAATGCAGCTTAAAACATGTTTTATTGAAATCTAATTTAACACAGAACAGCCCGCGTACCATGATGCAGAGCTCTGAACTTCCGCAGACGGGGCCCGCGGTGCCGGCAGCCCTGAGCAGGAACACGGGGCGTGTCGGCAGCCAACGCCGGGTCCCTTTTCAGGCAGGAGGGACCTCTGCCGGGGTTTGTGTCTGGAAAAACTGAAGTGTCAACTCCGAGGCGGGCTTGCTGGTTCCCAAGGTGTTTGGGGAGACCTAGATGCGTCCCCAGTGGATGGCACTGCCCTGGGACTCCAGGGCCAGGACCCCAGGGCGCTGGCGGGGGAAGAGAGAGGGCCCCACCCCCTGCTGACACCACCTTCCTGGGGTGCAGTTTCCCCCCCAGCTCCAGGGCTCCGCCATGTGACCAACCTCACAACCGTTACTGGTGAGGATGGATCTGCCCACAAAGACAGAGAGAACAGCGGAAGGGGTGCTGGTTGTGCCGCCAGGGGGCTGGGGCTGCCTGGCTGGGAGCAGGGCTGAGGGGTGCTGGCCTCCTTGGGGTGACCCTGAAGAGGCCCGGAGACCTGCAGCCCAACTCCTCCGGACTCCCGGTCCCTTCCCAGGTCCCTGATGCTCACAGCGGGTGGGGCTGCCTCACCCCTGCGGGGCTGGACAAGGAGCCAGGGCAGCCGGGGGGGTTTGATGAGGCCCCCCTCCGAGCCCAGACCTGTAGTCTGCCTGGCCTCTTCCTCACTGTCCTCAGCGGACTCCCTGTCCCCAGTTTGCCCCCCAGGGGCTCCCGCCTTGGCCTGGCTGGAGGACAGCGTGGCCCCCCCACCCCCCTGCAGCTGCAGCTCGTGCCCACCCTCCCCCAGCCCAGGAAAGCAGTTCTTCTGCTCTTTTCTCCTGGGGTGGGGCCGGGAGGCCTGCGATCCCACAGAGAGAAGCAAAGCAACGGCAAAACACACTCTGAGCTCTGGTCAGCACGGGCTGTGCAGCCTTCTGCCTGGAGTTGCGAACCAGGGTTTGGCCTGGACCGAGCTGGGGACTCCGGGGGCCGCCTGCCTGGTGCCACTCAGGGCAGATGTGGCCTCGGGGTGTGGCTGCCCCTTGGGGAGAGGCCTTGCTCACACCCTTGCAGGGCTCAGTGCTGGGTGGGGCCTGTCTGGGATCCCGGGCTTAGATGGGATGGGCCTTGAGGGGAGGGGTCGCGGCTAAGACACGCAGACAAATGGGGGGGGTGCACGCCTCAGCATCAGAGCTGGGGTGGGGTGCTGGGGCCTGGCACTGGGTGCAGAGCTGCAGGGGGCAGGACAAAAAGCTGGTGGACGACATCCCCTCTTGGCAGCTTCCGGCTAGCCCTTCCCAATTTTCTCATGGGGGAGGGGGAGCAGGACACCCTAGAAGAGCGAGGACCTCCATCCCACCTTCCTTCCCAGGGGTGTCAATGACAGGAGAGAGCGGCCCAGGGCTGGACGAGGCCCCCCGCCGATGGCCAGTGGTCTGGGTGCCGCCAGCTCACTGTTGTTTGGATGGACAAAGCGCATGTCTGGCCAGACCTAGCTGTGGGGGTGGTGTGGGCCCCCTCAGCATCACCGGGGCTGCTCGGGGACTGGGCTGTGCTGCTGGCCTGTGGCTGGAGCCTCAGTGGGGCAACTGGCCAGAACAGCTGCCCGGAGCACGGTGACAGTGTGGGGGAGGGGATGGGAGAGCGGGAAGGACAAAGCATCGTGATTGATGGTAATGTTGGTTGTTATTTGGGCGTTATGTGTCTTAGCCTTTGTGCTCTTTTCAGTTGGTTCTGAACTTGGGTGGGGACGCGGGCTCTTAGTATTAAGCCCCTCAAAGACCCTGACCCACAGAGGAGGAACCTTGAGGAATAAGAGGTTGGTTGGGGCAGATGCGCAGGGGCGGGCTTTGCGGGGAGGGTGTGTGGCTCCGGCCCTGGGCTTAGAAGACATGCAGCCCTTGCCGACCTCGGCAGTCTGCCCCGTGGCTGCGGGGGGAGGCTTGGTCTGCTGCCACCTGGGCGAGGGGCTTCGAGCTCGGCCGTGTTTTCACGTTGATGACCTTGGCTTCACCGACAGGCGTGGACAGTCCAGAGAGACAGGGTGCACGTGAAGCACCCCCAGAGATACGCTGGTCTCCGCAGAGAAGCCCTGGGCCGTGCCTCAGCGAGCCCCACACGGCCCGCCCCCCGCCGCCCTGCAGCCCGGCTCCGCCTCAGGGCCTCTGTTCATGGAGCGGGGCCGAGGCAGGGCTCAGTCCGAGGGGAGGGAGGCTTCCTCGGCCTCGGCCTCTGGCCGGCAGGTGGAGAGAATGGTTTGCGGCTTTTACTCGATGTTTCCCCGGTAGGTCTGTGGGCAGCTGAGGTCCTCGTGTGGCTCAGGGAAGCAGGCGCGTGCCGGCTGGACGCGGTGCGTGCCAGGACCTCGAGGCGGACAAGACCGCCTGCCCCCAAGGCCGGGAGGTGATGGCGAACACGGCAGCCCTGGGCCCCGCGATCTGGCCCTAGGCTCAGACATCCCGCAGCCGCAGGCTCGCTCTGGACTTGCCCGCGGCACCTGCTCCGGCAGCCTGGCGTGTGCAGCTGCCCCTCCTCCGTGGTTTCTCTCTCCAGTTCTCAGTCACCCCCGGTCAACCGCGGTCCGAAATATTGGATGGAGAGACTGGAAATCCACAATGTATCCGTTTCCAGCTGCGCGGCGTTCTAAGCAGCGTGACAGAATCTCAACGTCCACCGTCCCTCGCGGGACGCGACTCGGCCTCTGCCCAGCGTCTCCGCAGCGTGGACGCTGTCCGCTGGTCGCTCCGTAGCCGTCTCAGCCATCAGGCCGGCCGTCATGGCCTGGCGGTGCCTGCGTTCACGTCGCCCTTATTCTACTTCACGGTGGCCCCAGAGTTCCCAAGGGGGCTGCTGGCAACTCGGATTCGCTGGAGAGAAACCATGAATTCTTCCGGTAAGCCAGACGGTGGGCGCTCTGACTTGAGGGACAACAAATGTCACAGGCTGAGGAGGGTTCTCCCGGGAACGAGGTTCTTCCGTCAAATCCTGAAGAAGAAAACAAAGTTCACGCTGGCGCTGCTCCGACGGCACCTGCCTCGCATCTCATGGGCACCCGACCGGCCAGCGCCTGTCGGCACAGAAGGCTGAGGACGGGACAGCGAGGCATTTTGGGAGAGAAGGAGAGACCATGGCTGCGCAGCTTCTACTTACGTCACCGTCACTCTCTCACGGGCCCGGTTTACACATCGGACTTCATCACAGGCGTGAGGATAGAAAACCAGGTGCTGTAGGGCTCGGCGTCCACCGCGGGTCCTGGAAGGTCGGTCCCGTGCATAAGGAGGGGCGACTCTGGAAAGTGGGCTCATCCGTGGAAGGGCAGAGGCGCCCCACAAACACGCAGACACGGGGACCAGAGCCTCGTCTCCGGGAGGGGGCGGACCCGCCCCCGCAGTGCGACCCTGCAGCGCAGCCGGATCCTGGCCGATTGCCGAAAAGTCACTCTACAGCCGCAGTGGGTGGCAAACGGCTGGCTGTGTGCAGGGAAGAGGGAAAGCCAGCGGCGAGCTGGGAGGGGGTGGCCGGCAGGCGAGGCGGAGAAGCCCAGGGGTACATCAGGAGGGGCAGGAAGTCCCAGGTGAGCTGCGGCTGCAGGGGACGGGGACGGAGGCCACCTGGGACGTGGGCCTGGCGCTCAGGGGAGAGGCCAGGTGGTGGCACCGATTTCTGAACCCTATGAGGTGATGATGTTAACGTCTCCACCCCGCTCCCCAGGGCAGCGCGGGGTGACAGGGCGAAGGTCAAAGGTAGAGCCCTAGTCACCCCAGATTCAGGGACAGGCTGGGGAGGTGGGGCCGCAAAGAACGACTTCATCAGGGTGCATGCCAGGCAGGGGGGGAGGATCGGCGGAGTGCCCCGCCCCCGCCCCCGTGTCCCCCACATTGCTCGGGAGGCGGGGCTGCCGTTCTAGAAACTGCACCTTTCGGCTCCTCCCTGCGGACCCCGGAGCCATCGGGAGGAGCCCCTCCCTCCCAGCATTTCTCTGCTGGTCCTCGACCAGCCCAGCCCGTGACATGACGGCCCCTACGCACCCAGGAGCCCTGCTTCGCCTGCGACCCGCCCACAGCTTTTGGTACAAATTTTCTATCTCTTGTCGTCAGAAGAAGCCTGACGTTCCCTGAGCTCTTTGTAACAGCCGAGGGAAGGAGCCCAGCTGCACTCTGCATGCTATAATTAGGCTCCGGGCAGTTCTAGAAAAGAAATAACCACACTTTCCCAAACTCCTTACAGAATTTCCTGGGAAAATGTGAGTGTCTCTGGGGGCCAGAGCACCCACCCGAAGTGAGAGCCAGTCTCGGGGGTGGGGGGCCTTCCCAGGTCACTTCTGCCTGCACGTCCCAGCCTGGTGGGCCCCGGGAGCGCTCTGAGGCCCGGGCCTTGACCGTGGGCAGGACGAGCAGCCAGACGGGCTCCTGCCCACTCCAGCCGGGTGGCGGGCAGCCCGGAGGGTGGGGCGGGGCTGACGCCACTTTGCCCGCTCCTCTCTCGCCGCTGTGGTCCTGTTTCTGGACCTGCTCAGACGCAGCGTACCGAGCCCCAGAGGTGGGACCCCCATCCGGGCAGTCTCTGGATGGCCTGCTGTGCTGCCCCCCCACTTCCAATACGGCCAGCTTGCTAGCCCGCCACTCCAGGGGGAGGCCCCTCATTCTCCAGGTTGAGGTGGCAGTGGCCATGTGCAGCCCCAGGCTCACCGCTGAGAGGGACCGTCATCAGAACTCACCCTGCGCCCGGACAGTGGGGAGCGTCTGAGTGTCCTGCCACCTGGGAACAGCCCGGAGCCCAGGGCCAGAGCCCCTCTGGCCGGGGCCAGACGCAGGCCCCGGAGGCCCTGCCATAGGCCTTCCCCACCCCACCCGGGTCGCCACCGCCGGGACTCCCCTGCTGCTCTGTCTCCTGCAGCCCCAGCAGGTGCGGTCCTGATGCGGGGGGTGGAGGGTCGTGGAGTGCGGGCCCCCTACTTGCCTCAAGGGGAGACTGGACTGGTGTGGGCTTGCCAGGTTGGCCCGGAGCCCCCAGAAGGCTGTGCCAGGGTCTCCCCTGGCTACGGTGTGGCAAAGCGTGACACTGCCCGGCTGTCGGTGACACCCGGAGAGAATTAGCAGCCCCAAGGGAGATGCCGAAGGTGAAAGCCGTGTGGTTTGGCCAGACCAGGGGCCTGCAGCCAGACTTTCCCAGCGGCCTGCTCACCGCAACGGACTGACTCCTCCCCGCCAAGGGGTTGGTATTGGTAGCTGGGGCCCTTGGGAGGTTTGAGGACGTGAGGGTGGAGCCTCCCTCACGGGGGCGGTGCCCCCACCACGGGGGACCCAGCGGGACGCACACCTCAGCTCAGCCCACGCCCTGACCCTGGACCTCCAGCCTCCAGCACGTGAGGAGAGTGTGGTTCGTAAGCCGCCCGCAGCAGCCCCGCAGGGACTGAGATGCTCGCTGCGCGACCTTGGACAACCACCCGACGTTTTTTCCGCCTCTCTTTCTTCACCTAAGTCACGGAAATGCATTTATTCATTTCATCCCACAAGTACTGGCACCTCCTGGGTGCTAGTAGCTGAACGCACGGCCCGAGGCCTGGCTTCCAGGGGGCCCGACGGCCAGGCGGTTGGCACAGCCTCGAGTGGGGAGAGCTCTGCGGCACCCGGTGTCCGGAGGTCAGGGAGGCCTCTCCGGGCAGGTGCTGCCCACACCGAGATCCAAGGGAGGGAAGGGCCCCGCCAGGGGTACTTGGGGGAAGATGCTCCCGGGGGCCAGAGCCGTGCACACAAAGGCCCCGAGGCAGCCGCTGGGAGCAGCGAGCCGGCCAGGCGGCTGCTGAGGAGGTCAGAGGGCCCCTGGGCCTTCGGTCCCGCGTGGCTCTGTGGCCGTGAGAAGGTTTTGGCTCTTGCTCTGAGTGGGGTGGCAAACTGAGGCCACCCTCTGTGTGACGTTTGGAAAGGGTCGCTGTGGCAGGGTGAGGAGTGGACTTGCGGGCCAAGGGGGATGGATGCAGGAGGGAGGGTTCAGAGGTCGAGAGCCGGGATGGATGTGACCAGCAGGAGCCGCCAGGGCCTGGCGGAGGGTGTGAGGTGGGGAGGCCGAGGCAGCTCCCAGGTCCTTGCCTGGAAGAGTGGAGCCCTGTTTCCTGGGCGAGGAGCCGGTGGGGGGAAGGGCCCAGGCGAGTGTTGCCTGCGTAGCGGGTGACAGCGTCCGGGGGCAGCAGGCCGGGCCTCGGGGGAGCAGTCCAGTCCGGTCCGTGGGGACGGCGAGGGGACTGTCAGGGCGTGGGTGCTGCGTGGCGTCTCGGCGGCAGTGAGCTCAGCTGGGGTGATCGCACCCCGTCCTGGGGCTGCCGCAGGAGTCGGACGGAAGGCCCAGGGGCCTGGCACAACGGGGCAAGCACTCGGGAATGTTCACCCAAACACACCCACAGGCACCTGCCAGATGCCCGGAGGGACCGCAGCTGGCCCGAGGGGATGCGCCCTTGGCAGCGGGTCCAGAACAGGCTCCTGGAACCAGACCCAGGGCTCAGTGAGCCCTCTGTCTGCCAGCTGCCCCGAAGGTGACCAGGCCTCCCCCCCGAGGAGCCTGGAGGAGCCCCAGGGGGCACCGTGTCCTGCTGCACAGCTCTCACCTGGGCCAGCTGCCCAGCTCAGTCTCAGGTGGACACCGTCAGCCATCAGCTCGCCACGCTCCTGCCCTGGCAGCAGGGTGAGGCGGAGGGGAGCGGGCGTGGGTGCACGTGACCACCCAGAGTTCAGCTGGGCCATGGAGGCTCCCGGGGCGGGGGGTGGCTGGGGCGGGCGCCCAGCCCTGTCTGACTTGGGGAGGAGTGTGCCGCTTGTCCCGCAGGCCACGGCAGAGCTTCCATGGCTGGAGGCAGCAGGGGCCCCCTGGCTGGAGGAGGTCCTCCCAGCTGTTGCAGGGGAGTGCCCGTCCTCCTTGCTCGGTGCCCAGGGGCCCGGCATGCCTGGAGCAGTACCGTGTGACCACCGCGGGTACCAACCATGTTACCGTGCTGGAGCCCTGCAAGGCGGGGAGCCAGCCTTTCTCCAGAAGCTCAAGGGTTCTGTGCCACAGACGGATTCATGGAGCGGTGCTGTTCTCAGGCGGACGAAGACCAAAGACGGCCATTACAGGAGCCCAAGGCCCGGTGGCCCTGCTCCCCGCACAGCCACGCACAGGCACCACGCTTCCCAGGGCGGCGGGACAGGGGTTGGCAGAGCGCCCTCTCCTGGGAAGTGCGCACGTCCCTCCCCCGGGGGTTTCCGTTGTAAGTGTCTCTGGAGACCGCCGTGGCGTCCCCACTTTGCTGAGTTTCCAGCACAGGCTCCTGGGGCGGCCGGGAACGAGCGTGGCGGTGGGTGTGCAGGGGGTTCCGGCAGGTGCCGCCTCCCCTGAGGCCTCTCTACGCAGCCCCGTCCGGCCTCCACGCCCCGGCCCTTGGGGGAGGTGCTGGGTGTCCTGGGCGTCTGCTTCCTGCCCTGGGATGTGGTGATGACCTCAGGGTCTCTGAGAGGCCGAGTACAAATGGACAGGCAGCCCACAGGCGGCCGGTGCCGGCTCCTTCCTGCTGTCCCGGCCCAGGCGCCCAGTCTTCCCAAAGAGCTGTGGGCAGTTTGCCGTTTGTGCTGTCGGTCACCTTACACACTTGCACGTGGACACTCACACACAGACTCACACTCACAGACTCACACACACTCACACACTGGCACACATACACACGCTCGCATGCGCGCGCACACTCACATGCTCACACACACGCTCACACCCACACAACCTTGATCGGGAGCCCAGGCTGTCACCACTCACAGGGGTTTTCCATGGTCAGGAGCCTGAGTCCCCTTAGATGGAACCGATGTTAACCTGTTCATAGACCCATTCGTTCGTGCATCCACCTGTCCATCCGTCTGTCCATCTGTCCTGAAGTGTGGATGGGACGCCCGCCGTGCCCCGCCCGCCCAGGCCCCAGGATGCAGCACTGAGCGTTGCCGATGGAGCTGCTGTCCTGGTGGAGCTCACGTCGGACACCCCCAAACAGCGGGCAGCACCACCCCAGGGAAGCAGAGTGCCAGGCGGGGGTGGGGCGGGGCGTGCCGCTGGCACACGGGGTCCCTGGGGCTGCAGTTGAGTCAGCAGCTCCTCATGGCCCCCTGAGTGGCAGAAGGTGGAGCCCAGACCGTGAAGAAGGGACCGTGTGCACCACGCAGAGGTCTGGGCCTGGGGGACGGCAGGGGCGGGGGCCCTCGGGCGGGGACAGGCTTGCCGGGTCGATGGCGCAGGGGTGGCGGGCCGGCTGTCCGGTCTGTGGGACTGGGCGGGCAGCACGGCTGTGGCAGACGGTGGTGTGGAGGGGGGAGGAGGATTCTGGGTCACCGCCAGACCCCAGAGCCCCGGCGTCCCGGGAGGAGAACTGAGAAGTCACTCCGCGCATGAAGGACAGTGCCCAGGGCTGTGCAGGGAGCGTGGCCACTGGACGCCATCCCACAGAGACCTGCTGGCCGCCGTGCGGGCACAGACTGCGGCCGGTCGGGGGCCCCGCCCGGCCAGCCTTTCCGCTCCTTCCTCCAACCTGGCCGGCCTTTCCCCGCTGCGAGGGCATTGGAAACACCAGAGCCGTCCGGCCAGCAAACCCTGGGCAGCCCGGCCCGGCCCAGTGTGACAGTGTGGGCGCGAGGCCGGGCTCGGAGCGTGGAGCGGTCAGCCGCGCGTGGACGGTCTGCACAGAACACCCCCTCCTTCACCGCATCTTGAGGCAGCAACGGAAACAAATGCGTGTGACCCGTGTCCCACCCAGCGTGGCAGACACTGGCCACGGAGGTGACACGCCAGCTCAAAGCACCTCGTGCGGCAGCACATCCGCCCCACGCCAACCGGACAAAACTGGGACGCACCACCCTGCGCCGGACACCGTCCAGTCCACGGGACGGCCGCTCCACCCCGGTGCGAGCTCCTTGGAGGACTGACCTGCTCCAGACCCTCCTCGCTGATGCGGTCATGCCCCGGGTCAGGGCAGCAGCTGGGAGCGGACGGCTGGCTGCGTCCCTCTCATGTGCCCATCACGCCAGTTCCACGGAGGGCCCGAGTCACGCTCCATCTTCCCCTCGAACGCCCGAGGGAAGCTTCACGTGGAGAGACTGAAGTCATCTGCCACCGGCAGGGACCCAGATGGGAAAGGAGAGGCCAACCTTGGCTGCTTGGGGGGAAGCTGTCCCTGGGAGGCCAGCCGGGACCCCGCAGAGCCTGCTGGCCCGGAGCCAAGGGGAGCGGGACCCTGAGGATCTGAGCCACACACACTTAAGGTTTGGTCCCCAGCTGCGCCAGCTCTGGGGACTCGGCTGAGGAAAGCCACCCACAGCCAAAGCAGAAAGCTCTCCAACCCCGTTCGGGTGAGCAGATGTGACACTATTTTTACAGAACACTTATTTTACTTAAACATTAAAGAGAAGATTTTCCTTTTGTATTGCATATTCTTAAAACTTCCGATTTTCCCGCTGCCTCAACATCCCACCATCTGTGAGCTCCCCACCCAGGGGACGGGGCGCACCCGTGCGGTGAGGCCGTCAGCCCACAAGTCCCCTTCTCACCCCGCCCGACGGTGACCTGGTGACGCCCAAGTGCCAGCGAAGCCCCTCACGTCTTGCTGGGTCTCCTCCCGACCCCAGCAAAGGCCCTCGCCTGGTCCTCGCTCTCTCGGCCCCCACCTGCCGGGGTGAGCCCGCTCCTCCGGCGTCCCCCCCACGTGGCCCCACCTCTGGGATCTGTGAGCATAAGAAGCCCCTCAATTCCCTCCATTTCTCCAGGTGCAATGCCTGCAGCGGCGTCGGAATTTTCCTCCAAGACCCCCACACCCCGCCCCCCCAAGGAGACATGCTCCCAGATCTACAGCACGCCATCGCGGGCTCCCTCCCGGCCACAGGCCTCGGTGGAGAGGCTCAAAGCCTGGCCCGTGTTTCTCTCTCATCTCCACCGTTCACCTGCGGGGTAAACTCGGAGAAGGCACCCCGTGGCTACTGTAGGCCGGCCGCTCCAACCCCTCCCCACCCCTCCAGCTTGCTTTCCTGAGCTCTCCGACCTGGAGGGCTGAGACCGAGGTCCCCGGTGCCCTGTGTGGGGGGTGCTGAGGCCACCTGGGCCCCCCCAGCGGGTGCATTGTGGAAGACGGGCAGACGCGAGCACGTGCGCTGTCTCCCAACACCTGTGGCCGAGAGTCCCGTGTCCAGTCACCAGCATCCTGGATGCCACTGGAGGAGGCGGGTGTCACCTCAGCTCCCTGTTGCCAGTACCTCTTCCGCCAAGGACTTCCTTCTGCTTTTTAACGGAGAGCCACTTCCCACTGGATGCAAACTCTCATTTGCAGAGAGTCTGGAGATTGACAGCGCCCCCCTCTTCTGCAGGTGGGGAGGGGTGCAGACGGGTGTGGACGCTTCAGCGTTTAGGCAAACGGTTTGCAGGCACCAGGCCCGGTCTGCGTTCCCCTCCCTTGAGTTAAACCGGACACGGCATTTCCGGTTGCGCATCCTTATCGTAAAATAGCATCCCCTGATGTGTGTGGAGACTGGTGTCAGGACCACCCAGACTCGGATGGCTGGAGTCCCTCCCTCGGTCCCCCCCCCCCGCCCCAGGAGAGTGCCACGTCATTCATGGCCTGGGACCGGGAGGGTCCGGTGCTGGGAGCAGAGAGAAAAGGGACAGGCCCCCGACACCCAGGAGGGCAGGACGCGACGAGGAAGTCGCGTCCCCGCGGAAGGGAAGGCAGCCCCCACCTAAGGCGGGCCTCACTCTCTGGAGGACGGGGACCCACCTGAGTCCCCCAGCCCTGGTGGGCATCCCGGGGGGGTCCTCCCCGTGCTGCCCGCCATGGGCCCCCGGGTGCCGTCACTCAGAGCCCACCTCGCCAGTCTCTGACCTCCAGACCCCCAGACCAACAGGGTAGCCCCCAGATGGAATCAGTCTCTGCCTTCGTGTCTGGAGGTTCACAGACCCACGTGGCGAGTCCGCTGGGCGGGCAGGCTGTGTGTGCAGCTGAGAATCTTCTGGAGACGCGACCCATCGACCCATCCTTGTGAGCGGCGGAGCTTCACGGCGCTTTGCCAGCTCCCGAACAAGCGGGCAGCTCCGCTCGGAACTCGCTCTTCTTTGTTGTTCTTTAATAAAGCCGCAGTCACACGCCGTGTGAGATAATGGAATGGTTGGACGCAGGCTTGAATTATTTTGTTTTGTGGAGCCTTAATTGGATTTGTCATGCGGAGCGCCTACGCCCCCAACGTTTGCTCAGAGTTAACGAGACCGGTTACGGAGACGGGGAGGGTTGGGGTGCTCCCGCTTCTCAGCAATGACACACGTTGCAGAACGGAGCAGAAGCCAGGTGACAAGAGACACTCCTGACGCACAGGGGACCGGCCCCTCCCTCCAGATTTCCACGCATGGTTTGCTCTGGGCTTTCTTGGCCTGATCTCCGCCGGGCAAGACCCCTCCCCCTTTCACAGTGTCTTCCTGGAAGCTCAGTGGTTTGTGGCCCCACCCAAGTGAGAGCTGTGTCCGAACAGCTGGCAGCTTGGAGGGTCCTCAGCTCTCAGGCCACATCTTGGGGTGTCACCGGTGCGCAGGGGCAGAGAAGATGGCGGCAGCACCCAGCGTCGCCCAGACCCATCCTCGCTGGCTCCGGGGCTCTCCTGCGTGTCTCTTGGGGCCGTGAGGACACCCCTCCCCCACCCCAGCCGACTCCCACCCGCTGCTTGGCCCCTGACCCACAGGTCCCCGTGCTGCCCTCTGCTTCCGGCTCCGCTAGGCTCCAACACGCCCGTGTGGGGGTGCGGAGGGCGTGTCGCAGCTGGGCGCCCCAGAAGCCGAGCCCAGTGAGGATATGCATGCAGCTCATCTGGGGTGTGGGTGGGAGCATGGCAGGCAATGGGGTGGGGCAGCCACCCCAGGGTGACGGGCAGGATCCTGCAGGGAAGTCTGGGAAACGGAACCTGCTGGCCGAGGGGTGAGAGGCCCACACACACTGTCAGGCAGTTCCGACCAGCCAGCGACACCTGGACCAAGCGGGTCCCAGCAGCCTGCGGGCAGCCCTCCCTCCCTCCAGCCTCTGCTCACCAGCAGCCTGGGGAGACCCAAAGCCAGGCCGAGACATCGGACCCCCTGGGGCTGTGAGGCGCCACACGGGCAGCGTTCCGACCTGCTGACGCCCAGTGGCACCTCATCCGCACGCTGCAGGCCTGGGAGGCTCTGTCCACACGGGCTGGGGCTCTGGGCGCAGGGATGCACACGGCCTGTCTCTCTGGCAATGCCGCCTTTTCCCATCTGTGGAACGGGCACCAGGACACCGCCTGAGGTGGGGCTGGTGGGACACGTCGCCTGCAGCACAGGGAGGGCTGCTCAGGGCCGTCGGTGGCGGCCGCACTCGCCCTCTGCCGGGCGGCGGGACCCTCCGGGGTCCGGGGTCTGGGCACGGCTGCCCTTCCGAGTCAGGAACAAAGCCCGAGACCCCCCCAGGGACTCCTGGGCCGGCAGAGGGGTAGGGGGCCGCGGCGAGGGCCGCGGGTGGCCCCGGTCAAATGGTCTCAGCTCTCGCGTCCCTGCCTTCTGGGCCGAACGGGTCCTTCCTTCCTCAGTGCTGGTGCCAGCAGGCCCAAAGGGACGCAGGAGGACAGAACACGGCTCCATCCTCTCTGGGTTCCCAAGGCTTCCGCATCCTCCTTCCTGGAAATCAAACACCCGGAAGACTTGCGGAGAAGCCACAGCAGCCGGAGGAGGCGGTGACGGTTTTCAGGCCGTGGAAGTCACCGCACAGCCTGCAAACATTGGAAACGAGCTTCTCGGAAGCTGGCGCCAGAGCTGCGATCAAAGTGGTCCCACGGTGCATGAGAGAGGCAGGGAGAGCAGGAATTGAGGGCATTAAACAGAGATGCAAAGAGCTGGCCAGCGAGCACCCACGGCGGCCCCGCACCTCGGTCTCGGCCGCGGGGGCCGGGGAAGAGCTGCTGGGATTCTGGTGGGAAGGGCTTGTCGCCAGAAGGCGCTTTGCCCACGGAAGCGGACACTTTCTCCGCGCAGAGCGGGGGCGGGCGCTGAGCAAGGGCTCGTGGATCCGCGGGTGGTGCTGGCCCAGGCGCTGAGGATGCCCTGGAACATGCACAGTGCAGGCCGGCAGGTCAGGACGTGCAGCCCGTGGGCACCAGCGTGGGGCGGTGTCGGTCCTCGCCCTGCTGGCCTAATGAACAGGAGGGGGACCCCCAGCCCTCATGAGGTCAGTGGCTCCACACCCAGTGCCCCACCCCAGCCCTCCAGGGAGGACACCCTGCCTGGCACCAGGGCCCCCAGCGCAGCACGCAGGGGGGACGAGGGGCCCTGGCCTCCAGCTCAGACGGTACCCCTGTGCCCCGAGATCTCGGCCAGGCCACCGCCCGGCTGGGCCTGGAGTCCGTGTCCTCCAGCCAAGGGGCCGTCCTCTTCAGTAGCTCCGTCCCTGCCCCTCCACATGGTCCCAGGGCCCGGCCCCGGAGGGCGCCGCCCGCACTCGCCACCCAGTGCCAGCGTCCTCTGAGCTCCTGTTTGTTTCCAGAACTCTCCACGCCCTCCCTCGGTGGAACGGGAGTGACTTCAGCCCTGGCTGAGCTCTGGAGAAACATTTTTTTTCTGTCCACCCAAACCGCAGACCTGATTGTCCTCCCCAAGTCACGTCAGGAAATGTTCCCCTGAGCAGTGTCACCTGAAAAGCTGTGATGCAGCTGCCCTCGTGGCAACCCCGGGGGTCAGGACAAGGAAAGACGCAGCCGAGGAGGCGAGGCTGGTGACGTCCATCTGTCTGTCTGTCTGTCTGCCCGTCTGTCCGAGACCTGGGTCAGGGCAGGGCAGGCCCATACCATGAGGGGGAGCTCACAGGGCACCTTCAGCTGCAGGGTACCCCCTGCCAGGAGCCCGCCCTCTTCCCCAGCCCTCGGATCTGGCCCTGCACCTGCTTCTGGAACCTCCCGAGGGCTGTCTTGGGCCTGGACGCGTGTCCAGGAGCCTCGGCTGAGTTCTGAGAGGGAGACCGTGATGCAGCACCTGTTCGAGGGGTACAGGTGAGGGGTGTGGGCAGCGACGGAGCCACACGTGGGGGCTCAGGTGGAGGCCCAGCCGTGTCTGATCCTGCTGGGTGCCTGGTCCTCAAGGTCAGGGCACAGGCCCCGCCCCTCGCCAGGTAGCCGGATGGGGCGCAAGCTTGCAGACAGGGCCCCAGAGCGGAGCGCAGATGCTGAGAAGTTCCCGGGAGAAAATACTGGAAGGGCATGACAGCCAGGCGGGGTCCCCAAACCAGCAAGTGGGGCACAGGGCACCTGGGGGCACACGAACAGCGCCCTCTACCTGGGGTCGCCCCTGGGCTGCACACACCTCTGTCCACACTGCGACTCCTCCTCCCAGGTCCTCGCCGCCCACCCCACCCCCAAGGCCCCAGCAGCCCCAGCCCCTGAGACCGGAGAAGGGCCAACTGGTCGTGTGAGCTTCCCTGAAAGGCCTGTGATCACTCTGTGGTATTGCCATCCACGCAAATGGCTGAAGGTGAGCCCCACCCCCGCGCGGCGCCCAGCCACACCTGCATCTGTCAGCCTTGCAAACCGTTCATCCGACTGGTCCTGCCGGCACGGTGGGGGTGCATTGCAGGGACCAGTTTGGTGTGACGCTGGCAGGGAGCCTTCTCTGACAGCCAGCCACGACCCAGAGGGGCAGGAGCTGGGCACAGCTTGGAGATGGGCATCCAGGCCCCCACGGAACCTCGACGAGGAACTTAACGGAGCCTTCCTCAGACCCATCCCTTCCCTCACCCTGAGGTTCCCCTCCACCCTCCAGGAACACGAGGTCAGGGCAGCCCTGTTCCATCCCTCTCTCTTGCGTGAACCAAACTGTGGGGATCCTGGAGGACTTCCTGCAGGAGGGAGCATTTGAACTCTGCCATGAGATCCAGCATTCACTGGAGAATGGAAGAGAAGTGGGACCTAGGCCAAGGGAAGGTGCACAGCAGGCCACCTTCAGGCTGGAGCGCGGCCCCTAGGACCTTGAGCCCTGCATAGAGGACAACGGGCTCTGTCCTGCAGGAAGGAAGAAGCCGCGTGGTGTTTGAGGAACAGGGTAAAGCAGTGAGGCCAGTTGGGGTGGGAACAGATTAGGGACCCAACTTCAGCCGCAGGAAGAGAACGGCACCCAGAAGCGCCGACCGGCCTCGTGCTGATGGTGACCACGGGCCGCAGAGCAGCTGCCCACCATGCCGGAGAAACTGCCCCCCCAGCCGGGGTCAGGCCGGAGGAGGTCAACACACCAGACCCAGGTCTGCGGCACCAGGCCCACCCATGTTTACGGAGGGCAAGCTCCAGAAGAGTTTCAATCTCGGGCACGCCCATCCCCCAAACACCACCACCTCAGGGAGGCCGAGTCCCCCGCCGGAAGCCATTTCGAGGTTAATGGCTCCCCGGTGGAGACTCAATTAGCGAAGGAAGCTGGCTATCTCCGGAGTGGACACCAGCAGAGGAAAACCTCAGACCCCAGCCAGGACCAGGTTTGCAGAGCCAAATACACCTCCGTTTGACTTTTTGGGGTAAAAAAAAAAATCATCTAACTAAACGCAGCATGGAGCTGGGTGGCAGGAGGACTTGGGCCCTCCCTCCTGCAGCCTGACACCGCCCCCAGCCAGCTCTCCCCAAGCCCGACCCCCTCCCCACCTCACTCGGCAGCCGGTGCCTTTCTTCCCAGTGACCCCCCACCCCTCTCCGTGTGCTCTCCTCGTCCATTCCCTCCGTTGCCTCTCGGCCAGTCTCTGACCCGTGCTGGCCGTGGACATTCCGCACCTGCCCTGCGGGGGCCCGTGTCCGGGAGCGATGTCCACCCGCTCCGTGTGGACATCGAGGGGCCGCCCCCACTGCTGGCCGCAGGCCCTCGGCCCTCGCCCACACGCACAGGAAGCCTCTCTCTGTGGCTGCGGGACCTTCCAGGGCTCGTGCGGAGGGAACCGGAGCCCCTGCAGCAAGGACAGAGCACGGCCAGGGGGCCTCCCCAGTGAGCGACATGGACACTGCTGAGCTGCGGGGGCAGGGGCGTCCCGAGTCCCCGGGCACCTGCTCCCCCTGCCCCTTCCCCACCCCTCCGCTCGCCAGGGCCCCTGAGGTGTGGGCTCCTCTCTCCTGCGAGGTCCGGTCGGAACCGGAAAGTTCGTCTGTCTGAGCCGTTGGGACGCAACGTGGCTCGGCCGGGTGGTGCTGGTGGCAACCCTCCAACATGTGTGCACACGTCACACACATGCACACAGCACATGCAATACACACTCCACATGCATGTGCACACATACCACACTCCCCACACACACCCCACGATCCACAAACACGCACACGCAGGCCCTCGCTCCCACACTCAGGGCTGTGGGTCTGGGCCCACCCACTGGGTTCAGCGGGGACTGGCCACTCACAAGGAGGCCGGCTCCCACCCAGCTGGTGGGGGCGGGACCCTCCCCGCCCCTTCTGCTCTGGGACAGTATCTACCCAGTTCTTTCCAGTGGTTCTGGGGGGGGGGTTCCCCACGCATACGCCTTAACAGGTGCTCAGTTCGCATCTCAAAGGGGAGGACTCCGCACGGCCTCCTCTTTGCAGCCGTCTCTACGGCTCCTGCTCTGCAGGGCTGCTGGCCCGGCCCCCGGACACGCTCTCCTGACCGGGGGTCGCAGGCAGGCCCCACTCCCCTCGGTTACCTCCCACCCTCAGGGCCACCCTCCCGATCCTGCCCTGCCCCCTCAGTGTCTCCGAGTCCTGCTGCGTCGCCTGCGTGTCCAGGTCGTTTGTTACTTCAGGAGGGGTCCGCCCCGCCCCCAAGGGGGCGCTGTTTCCAGTCCCGGAAGACTGACCCTCCGCTGCTCTGCCCGACAGCCCAGGGCCTCCACGGCTGGCGTTCCGAGCCTCCTTTCCGGGCGCGCTGGAGAGGAGCTCGCCCAGCTCCTGCCGCCACCTTACAAGGGTCACGTGCAGGCTTGAAAACTCAGGAACGCAGCAGTTCTTCGGAGAGTTGGATTCTTACCCAAACTTGCCACGTCCTCCAGCCTTCTTTCCCCGCACCTCCGTGTGATGTGAATCTTTGCTTAATGCGGCTTTTCCAATGTCTTATTAAATCGATTCCTAGTGTTTTATTTTCTGCCTTTTCTTCCTTCGCATTTGTAACCGGTTACTGCGGTGTTTGTGAAAGAATTGGGCATAGGAATTCTGTGACCAGGATCATGTTATGTTTTGAACTTTCTACCCATGTTCGGTGACCTTGTGCGCAGATCGCACGCAGGTAAGCGATCAGGCTCTGCGCCCTCCCTCCCTTCCGAGTCCCGTTGCCCGCGCGGATGGCGCCTCCAGAAAACTGTTACCTGACACGGGGCTTCGGAGTTTCCTTGCTTACTCTCACCATTGAATTAAGGAGGCTGTTTGTTTTCTTTAGTATCAGGAACGATTCTGGCTCTTCATCTGAGACAGACATTCTGATCTATTAAGGAGTTTCCCAACTGTCCCTTCCATTGGGATCACCACCGCTTGGCATCACCACCGTGTGAAGCCGGATGGACCCTGAATTCCATAGTTACCGAAGCTGAAGGAGCACAGAGGCTCCGTCATGCTGCACGAGGCAGTGCCCCCCCCCCCCGCCCCCAGGGCCTGTCTCTGTCACCACGAAAACCCACATACACGCAGCAAGAGGCCCAGGGAGACAGGAAGGGTTGGGGTTAGGAGGTGGGATGCCGGGGGACGCGGGACTGGAGGACCACAGGCCTCCTGCCCTGAAATGACAACAGGCGTGGTGCTGCGTGCTTCCCCTGCCAGGGGCCCCGGAGAGGGCCACCCCTGCCCCACTGCAGCCCACAAGGCAACCTTCACCCCCCCAAGCCCCCCCACTCCACCCCTGTGCTGGAAAGCAGGCCTCCGCTCCGATCCCCACCCCGCCGTGCTGGCTGGTGGGGGGCGCAGTCCACCACCTGCGGTGAAAGTCGCGTGGACGATGGTGGATTTCTCCTCTGAAATCAGGGGCTAGGGGAAGTGACACCCGTTTCTCAGGTACTGGAGGCAAAGAGCCATCCCCTTCAGGTCTATGCCTGGTGACCACACCCTTCAGGAGCAGCAGGGGGGTAAAGGCAGGCGCTCGAGCAGGAGGACGGAGGTCGGAGGTCGGAGGTCGGCTGTTGGTGGCAGCAGGCAGAGAGCGGCTGCAGGACGGTCTCGGCACGAAGGAAATGAGAGCAGGAGCAGGGCTGGCGTGCGAAGAGGAGAGGACACTGAAACCGGTAAAAATAGGGGCAAATCTCACAGAAGGTCCTTGATCACGCTCGGTGGCCGGGGCCGAGGCGACAACGGCCGAGCTCCATGGAGTCGGAGAAGCCCTTAGAGGAGGGACGCTGGGGGAAGGTGGCGGCGTCTCGGTGGCAGCGCGGTCCCCTGTCTCACTCCAGCAGGGAGGCCGGGTCCCAGTGGACCAGCAGCAACAGACACGTGAGGTGGCGCCGGGAGCGACCTCCGAGTCAGCACGCCAGGTGGCAGGGTGAGCAAGTCAAGGTGGGTTCCGAATGCTCGCGCAGCCCACGGGAAGGTAGGGAGAGAGAAGCAGCGGAAATAAAGAAATAAAAATAAAAATAAAAAATAAAATAAAATAAAATAAATTTTAAAAATTAAAAAAATTAAAAAATAAAATAAAATAAAATAAAATAACATATAAAATGGCAGGCTTAAGCCCTAACACACGGGTGGCAGACACAAGGCCCGCGGCCTGAACCCGGCCCCCCACCTTACTTTATCCAGCCCGGCACCTTGTTTCTACCCAGCGGCAGCGCCGAGCTCCTTGCCCCTGGTTAAGGAGCAGTCACATTTACACAGTCCTAACATCATTACATCCGGCCCTTTGAAGGCAGCCGGCGAGGCTGATGCGGCCCCCCCCCCGCCGTGAAATTGAGTCTGATGCCCCTACAACACATCAACAATTACCTTAAACATAAATGGTCTAAATGAACCAATTAAAAGACAAAGATTGACAGGTGATTTTTTTTTTAAATCACAGCCCAAAACATTCTGTCTTTAAGAAACGCACTCCAAATATAACAACATAGGAAGGTCCCGAGTGAAACGATGGGAGAAGATGCCACACAAACGTGAATGAAGAAAAAGGCAGGAGCAGGTCTATTAAGATAAGACAAAAGACTTTAGAAATAAGAAATTAGTAAAAAGAAGCAAGGCATAATGATGAAAGGATGGATCCACCCAAATACGTAACAATCCTAAAAATGGACCAAATGCAGACTCTTAAGACACACGAAGCAAAACTGCCGGCTTCCTGGAGAAACAGAGGAATCCGAGATCGCAGGCCCTTCAACGCAGCCCTTTCGGGGATGACAGACCTGTGAATACAGCCGCCAGGTATCTAACGGGCACAAAGAGAAACTCTGCAAGGGACAGCAAAAGACACATTGTTTCCAAGCAACCGTGGACCGTGCACCAAGGTAGATTACACCCTGGCCCTAACACCACCCTCAACAAGTTTGAAAGATTTAAACCAAACGTAACATTTTCTCTGACCATAATGGAATCTAATTAGAAATCAACACAGAAAGACAACAGGAAAGTCTTTAAACACTCAGAAATTAAACAAGACACTTCTAAATAATCCCTGTGTCAAAGAGGACACCTCAAGCAAATAAAATAAATACACAGAGCGAATGAAAACGAAAACACACCAACGCAAGCACGTGGGAGGGAGCTGAAAGAGAGGTTTGTAAACGTTTGCGTTAGAAAAGAGGAAAACTCTCACATCGACCCAAGAAACTGGAAAAGGGCGCGAGCGCACTGACCCAAAGCTCCTGGAAGACAGGAAAGAGCAATAAGCAGAAATCGATGAAATTGCGAACGAGACATCAATTGGGAGAAATCAATGAAACCAAAAGTTGGCTCTTTGAAAAAACAGTCAATAAAATTGATAACCCTCCAACAAGGCTGATTAAGATGAGGAGAGAGAGGACAAACCGCTGATATCCCGGAAGAAACCCCAGGAGCGCTCTCCTGTGCCCTCGCGAGGACCCTGCAGGGTGACAAGACGATGATCCGAGGGACACTATGCTCGTACCTTTGACAACTCAGAAAAAACGGGCCAGGTTCTCAGCCCCACAGGTTACCCACACTCAAGTAAGATGCACCAGACAACCCGGGTGATCCTGAAGCCATCGAAAGAGTTAAATTTGTGATTTAAAAAGCACACAAGTGATGATTAACGAAGGCACAAAAGCAACTCAGCGGAAAGACAATCTCTCAGCAAACGGTGAGGAGCCGCTGGGCACTGGCAGGCCACCCCCCTAAAGCACGCGGAAGCCTCCTCCCAAACCTCAGACTTCACACTAAAACCGTCTCAGCTCGGATCATGGACTTAAACACAAAATCCGAGAAACTCCTTGGGGCCTAGGGCGAGGTGAAGAGTCTTAGATTTGACACGAGAGTCCAAGAAAGGAGGATGTGGGAAACTGGGCATCTTCGCAGCGAGAAACTTTGCGAAGAAGGTGAACAGGCCCGCGTGGAGTGGGAAGAGTGCGCGCCAACCACGTATCTGACCGCGGATTTGTGCCCCGAGGATGTGAAGAACCCTGAGGACTCGGCGGGGAAGGAAAGCCTGCCGCACTCTGATTGGGAACCAGGCAAAGACACGACGTTGAAGACCGCAGGTGCACTCGGGACGAGCTGCCCAGGGGTCATCGGCTGCGCAGGGTCATTGGCCGAGCGCTGCCCGACCAGCTACGAACGCGCAATTCTCAGCATGGAGAATGCAGGACAGCCCCGATGCTGGCGACGCGGCGGAGACACGGGCTCCCTCCTACGCCATGGCCGGGTCGTGACGGCCACCCACCCGCAGGGTCACTGTGCGGGTGGGCTTCCTTCCCGCCGTCACTGGAAGCCTGGGGTGTGTCCCGGTGTGTTTCTCAGGGGCCATTCCCAGCCCCTCCGTCCTTCCCCCTCCCCCGCCTTCAGAGGAGGGGACCCGTGGGTCCCTGCCAGCACGCCCTGCACAGCTGCCCCCGCACCCGTCACCACTGGGGCCCACAGGTGTGGGCGCCTTCCAGCGCTTGGATGCCTACCGAGCTGAGGTCTTTTCCGCAAACCCGTCCAGGAGGAGGCCCCAGACGAAGTCATGGGATGGAGGCGGTTTCCTAGCACAGGAGAAATCCGGTCGCCTCGCACGCCCTGCCCATGGGCACCGGGCACGAGTTGACACAGGCCATGTGCTTAGGCAATTTCCATAAACCCCGGGGGTGCAGGTGGGGAAGACAAGACGGGGCAGCGCTGCTGTGCTGGGGCCGCCCACACGGGGTGCCCCTCTCACATGGCTTTCTCACACGCATGTGCACCCATGTGCACACACGGTCACTCACGCACCTCACACAGGGAGAGAGAGTCTCGCCAACCTCAGCAGCTCGGAAAAGCCTCAGGCTCCTCACTGCAGCCTGGCGGGCGCAGAGGGGCCCCGCACCCCCAACCGTGCACCCTGGTTCCTGGTTCGCGCTCCATGGGGGGAGGGCAGTCTGGACTCTTCGACGGCCGCAGACAGATGGCAGAGCCACATGCAACACCCAGCACCTTCCCTGCCTGACACCACAACCACAGAGCCCTAGGGACAGCGTTCACTGTGAGCTCAAAGCCACCCGCAATGCTTCCCTGGAGACCGGGCCCCCATCCCAGCCTCTCCCCCTCCTGGAAGGCCAGCCCCCAGACTCGGGAGAGGTGACACCCATTGACATGGATGCCACCTTCTGAAAGGCCTCTACCCGCAGGAGACCATGCAGGAAGTCCCCTCTGTCCCCCAGTCATCTCTCCAGTGACTCGCTGGCGGCTCAGGTACGGAGGAGTCTGGCCGGAGCGTGAACTCAACAGGCTCCAAGTCCCCATGGGCACCCCCAGCAGATGAGGGCACCTGCCAGGAGGGGGAGAAGTCTGGGGACTGTGGGCAACAGCGCATGGGGGTGGGGGACACCCAGGGGTAACGGAGGGCCCCGGAGGCAGGGCGTGGCTGCCTGGAGAACTTCCCTTTCTCAGCCTCTGGGGCTGGTCGTGAGGCTCCCGTGGTCGGGTGTCTGCAGGAAGCTCGGGAGCGGCGGACAGTGACCGGACCCCACGAAATGCCAGGAGGCCCACAGCCTTTCAGGGGTCTCCTTTCTATGCCCTCAGGGGCTGCCCACAGCCTGCAGCTCGAGGGCACGGTGGGTGTCCTCAGTCCCTGTCCCACCAGGCCCAGCTGCCTCATCCTCCCCTTTGCCGCTGAGCCTGCGAGTCCCATCGGAGCACAGGCCCTGCTGGCCGAGCCCTGCCCTCGTGCCCAGCCCACGAGGCCTCACGGGCACCTCAGGCTGAGACCTCTGTGAACCCTGAGGGGGAAAAACACCTACTAAGAAGGGCTCCCGGTGGCTCAATGGGCTCACATTTGTGCCGCTCACATAAGCAGCCCGCACTGCGTCCCACCGGCTGGGCCGCCCTTATAGAGGAGCCCCGCCCCCATCCCGGGTCAGCCAATAGGACTGGGGCTTCCCCCATCCAATCGGAGCTGTGCAGTTCTGACCAATCAGAGCACTGCCTTTGGACCAATCAAACTGAGGATTTGAAGTCTTCATCTGCACGAGGATGGACCCAACAGGGACCAGGCGTGGGGACTCCTGTGCACACGACGCAGCTCCCCCGGGGTCTGGAGGGCACCTTCCCCGAAGGCTGCGGGGCGGAGTGGTGGAGCCGACCTGGGCCTGACCCCAGGGCCGCCGCACAGCCACACGCAGCACAGCGGGATGGGCCCGAGGCCTCGCTACCATAACACCCCCGAGCTGTCGGTGTCCAGTCAAGCCTCCTCCTTCGCCACACCCCAGACGGGGATTCGTGATGGTGTTCGAACCCGCACCGACAGCCAGGCCTCTGGTTGACGCTTGCAGCTCTCCCCGCCCCCCCCCCCCCCCCCCCCCCCCCCCCCCCCCCCCCCCCCCCCCCCCCCCCCCCCCCCCCCCCCGGCGTATCGGAGGCCCCGCGGAGGAAGCTCACGGCCTCACCCCATGCCCTGCTCCCTGGTGGCCCACCTCCCACCGGCCCAGCTGCAGCTTCAGGGCGCAGGTGGCGGCTGGGGGGCCGTGCGCAGGCCGCCCTGCAGGGCCCGGCTCTGGGATTAGGGTGCCGTTGAGCATGAGCTCGTGCCGTGGAGCACAAGACGTTCACTCAACTATTTGACTAACAAATTAGTTAGTCAAATAATTGTTAGTCTTTACCATTTTGGGTGGTAAGAAATAGAGAGATGGAAGGAGTGAGGCTCCACGAGTTTTCAGGAACTTTGATTGTCTAAAAAACATATCTAGTACGTGTATAACCCTAATACAGTTTGGTTTGAACAAAAAAGTGGGGAGGAATTTCTGCCAAAATTTTTGAATATGTATCTAATGAAGATTCTAAATCATGTTAAAAAAAAAAAAAAAAACGCCCCAAGGATGTTATTAGTGAAATTTAGAATGTGGAAATTCTGTGCAAAAGGAGACTCAGATTATTCAACAAATAAATAGCATTAAACGGGGGAGGTGAACTGTTAAAGATTAAAAGAGAATTAAAGAGATATTGCACCAAATGAATGCATGGCCCTCATTTGGATCCTAATTTGAATAAGATAGTAAACCTTTTTATATTATTTAAATTAAATTTAATTAAACACAAATGTCACAGGCTTCCACCCTCCCAGAAACGGTCACTTCATCTTCATCAAGGAAATGGAAATCATTGTGACTCTAGTTTTCATCCTGTGATACGTGCGTTTAGTTTATGCGTGTGGCAACTTTAGGCAAACAGCAAAGACTAACAATTATTCAACTAACTTTTTGACTAATAATTTTTTAGTTAGTCAAATAATTGTTCGTCATGAAAAAGCGGAATTAATTTTTCTAATTGGGTGCACGAGAGTCAAAGCAAACCCACTTTCAAAACGCATGTAATGTGACAGCGACTATTTCTGGCACAATAAAAGCAATTATTTTTGAACAAAACCCAGCGCTGGGGAGACGGTATCTATACGACGGTTGAGCCGTTATTCTCGTCTGGTTTTGAGCAATGAAAAGTCAAAGCTTGCAAAGGGCTCTACACGCACCTTTGCAACAAAATGCTCGGCTGTCCCCGTCCGGGTGGCAGGCCCTTGCCACTTCGGTGCCTGGCATCTGGCAGGAGGACTGGCCTGCCTGCTGACTCCGGGCCTCACAGTCGTGGGGCGGGGGCAGGTGCGGGCGCAGACGGCGGGGCAGGGTCACCTTTCCGGCCGAGCACACCTTGGGTGCCACTCTCCTCTGCTTTCATCCCACACATGGCTGATCACTGTATCGAGCCACCTGTGTGTCCCCTCCTTGCTTGTGGCCACTCTTGGGGCCCAGCCAGCCCGCTCGTCTTTTCTGGCCCAGATCTCTGTCTCCCTCCTGGCCCTGACTCTCCTACCAGAACCCCTTTCAGAGCACCAGCTCCGGCCTCTCTCTGCTTAGCCCTTGCCCCTGGGGCTCCTCCCTGCCTGCCAGGTGACACCTGCCTCCCGATGGTCCCCGGTCCTCCCAGAACCGCCCCTGCTCCTCGTCCACGTGGCCCGTGAGCCGGCTGCCCTCCCTGTCTCCCCACGGAAGGCTCAGGGTCTCCTCCCCGCAGGGCTCTGTGCCCCCCTCACCAGACGGGCAACTCACCCACGTCTCCCAGTCCCAGCTCCAACATGGGAGGCTTTTTACCTGCCCCTCCGCCTCCTATGGGGTCACGCCCTCACCTGCTCAGGGGCCCGGCACCCTCGCTTCCATTGTCCTGGTCCTCTGACCCGTGGGCCTTCTGGGGCCCTCTGTGGGAGTCTCCCTCGAAGCCCCTCCAGCCGCAGAGGTCCTACTGACCTTGCAGATGAAGCGGTAAGGAGGCCAGGCACAGCCCGCAAGACTCCTCCCACCTGCTTGCTCCTCTTCGGAAGAAGTATTCTGACCTGGCAGCTACTGGAGGCCAAGAGCGGCCCGTGGAAGCTCTGCGGTCAGCACTGTCCACCCGTGGACATGGCTTCTCCCAGCCCGTCCCACCAGCACAGCTGGCTAATTCCAGCGAAGCCGCATTGCTGTGGGGAAGCCGAGGTCCAGGGAGACGGCGTGCATACAGCTACCAGGTTCCGAGGGTTGGACCAGAGTCTTTCTGACCCCCGCACCTCCCTCTTGACCACGGTGGGTGCCGGAGACATGTTGGCACATCCGTGTCCCAGCGACACTGCCAGGGTTCCTGAGGACAGCGCGGTGTCTGCGTTGTGTGGGGGCACGGAGCTGTCACGGGTTCTCTGGGAATGCCGGTGCTGCGGGCCTGGCTGGCATCTCAGCCCGGAGGGTGCGGCTGCCACACCCGCCCAAGAGCGCCCCTCCACTCACCGCCCGCCGGAGACACGGCCCAAGTTTGCAGCCCTGAGCCCAATTGTTCAGGGAGCGACGCCAGGCTGCAGCCACCCTGGGGCCTCCCGGGCAGCCAGGCTTCTGCCTCCAACAACGCCTGCCACCCGGTTCTCACACAGGGACCCGGTTCACGTGCCCCATGTGCGCAAACCCTCTTCTCGGGGCCTCCAGAGTGACTTCTTCCCCGAGCCTGGGGCCCCCTCGGAGATGGAGTCCTCGGAGCCCTTCACGGAGGTGAGTTCCTCAGTGGTCAGCACGCAGCTCACCAAGGGACTCAGAACGGGGACTGGGAATAAGGACTAATAAGGACAAGCAATATAATTATTATTTGTCGTAAATTAATAATAATATATTGATTATAATATTGTATGATCAATAATGTAACCATTGCTGTTACTATAATTATATTATTATTAATATTATCGATAACAATGCTCATTCCCCCTACGCTTTCTCAGTTACTATCTCTCTTCTGCACAAACAACACGAGCACCGGAGGCCACTTGCACCTGGACGCGCCTGCGCCAGCCCCTCCCCCGCCACGTGCGCGCCGCGCAGCTCCCGGCCGCACCTCCCCAGGCCGCGCCTGCTTGTTCTGCTCCGTCTCCGTCCTTGCGCCGCGAGTGAGCCAGGCGCCCATTGCCCACATTTCCGGAACTCTTTTCTTTCCATAGGACTGTTACTAAAATGTCTCTATGCGAGAATCTCTATGCAACAAAGTTGCTGAGGTCTCGCGTGTCTGACAATATCCTATTTTGCCCTGCGTATGGGTGACAGTGTAGCTGGATATAAAACCCTGGGCTTAAAGGTCCTTCAGCTTGGAAGCCGTGTTCCTGGGCTCGCGCTGTCACTGACAGATGCGACGTGAATCGGCCGGTGCTCCTGGTAAAACTGTGGCTTTTTTCCTTTGGAAGTTCTAGGGTGTTGTCCTCCTTAACGTTCATAAACTTCTCTATAGTGTATTGAGAGGGGGTCTCCCTCCCTCCCGCTTCACTGAGCTCGTGCCCCCTCACCTGTCATCCGTGTCCCCCTCAGCAAGTCGCCTCAGCTGTAAAATACCAGCGACCGAGATCACACACCCCTCGCACAGAAAGCAAGCACACACAAACTTGTGCAAGCTTTACCTGGTGTGGCTGTGCATGCTGCCGTTACTAGTTACCGTGCTTTGCAAAGAAACAGCCTTGTGGGTTTTGTCCCTGTTACCACCTGGCAAGGGTTGTACCAAAAATCCCTGTGTCCCTTCCCCCCGCTGGATTTGTCATCAGACAGACAGACAGACAGACGCACAGGTGCACATTCGTGAATAGATAATCTTCTCCCCTAAACTGTTGCAAAGTTAACTGTGAACATAAAAGACCCGGATGCTCATGCGTGCTCTGATCGCAGAGGTGTCCTTCACAGGAAATTAAGCAGTAACGTAACATGGTTACCGAAGCCGGTAACCGAGACTCCGCATCCGTACGTGCTGCTGTCCCACTGTGTCCCCTCGTGGCCCTTCGCTCAGGCCAGGGCCCCGGCCGGGTCACAGGCTGCGCAATGGCTGTCCGGCCCCTTCGGGCCCCTTCTCCCAGGAGCTTCCTCAGCCTTCATCATCCCTGAACTTGGCCGTGGACAGTACAGGCAGTTTTTTCACTGGGTGGCTCCAAGGTTGGGTCCAGGTGGCACATTTGGGGCAGGGCCACCCTGGAGGTGAGGACACGGGAGTCACCGCAGCACAGCGGGGGGCATCGGCCGGCTGCTCGGGCACTGGTCAGCCGGCACCTCCCTGTTGCTGTGGAGTCGGCGGCACCCTGGGGACCCCGCCAGCCCTGTCCACACCTGCGGAGACCCTGGTCCGGGTCAGCTGTAGCTGTTGGCAGCTGTGAGCTCGGCCTCCCACCCCAGCGTCCCCTCCACATCGCTCAGCGCAGCTTCACCTCGGGGAGGAGCTCCCTCCACCCCGCTCGCCTGTTCCTCCACGTCGCCGTGGACGCGGGGCCCGTGCATGTTCCGTGGGTGACAATCAGCTCCCTGTCATTACTGACGTTGATGCTCCGTCTGTCCCACCTTCGGCCATCAAGGGACTCTCTGAGTAAGCACCCCTGGGTGACACCTGTGTAGAGCCCCACATGCCCGGGGGACGGCAGGAAACAAGTGGCTGGTCAGTGGCTGTCCTCACAGACCCCGGGGGCTCAGATGCACATCAGGCGCCAACCCTCTGGTTCATCTGCCTGTCCTGTGAGGGAACCCCCTCCTGCCAGCCTGGAGGAGGAGCCAGGACCCCTGCTGTCACTCAACCCCGGCAGCCCCTCCTCACCGACGTGCAGACCCCCAGCCAGGGGTGGCGCCTGCGCCCTGAGCCGCTGGGCACCACACTCCACCTGCCCAGTCCGCATTCCCGGCGCCGGGAACCAGACCCGCTGTTTGGAAAAGCGTCTGGCAGCACCTGGCCATAAATTGTAAAGTTGTTTGTTCCAGCTGACCTCGCAGTAACATTTCTGGGAAATCATTCTAAAAGCAAATTCAAAAAATGAACAAAAGCCTGCGCATGAAGAGGTTTGCTGCGGAATTCTACAACTCACAGAGTCGATTGGATGCCTGTCGGTCGGGGAACGGAAGGTAACTTACGGTGCACGGAATGGACTGAGTGGTGCATTGCCCCTAAAAATGCTCAAGATAATTAAGTGGCAAGAAAACGATGCATTATTAAACAGAAGGCGTGTGTGGACCCTCGTGAGCGCCATGGACAGGGCAATGGATATTGGGTCCACAGCTGTCCCCTCCCGAGTGGCTGATATCACAGCTGCTCATGGCGGGGAGTGTGAGGGCCCAGGGTCTCTGGGGACGTGGGCGGGGGCTTGCGGGGGCTGGGGGCTCCTCACCTCACACGGCCCTCACTGTAGGCGGAGGCGTGGGGGCCACGCGGTGAGCACAGCCCGGCACTGGCAATGCCACCGCTGTCTGCTGCCTCGGGCCCCACCCGGGCCAGCAGGCCTGGCAGTGCCCGTTGGGACAGACTGCGGGACCAGGCATGCGTGAGGTGGTAAGGAGACGATGAAAACCACTGAGGCCGTTCCCATGGACCCAGGCCCCCAGCCCCGGGCTGCGTCTGGGTGCTGACCCCGGCCAGCGCCTTCTCGGTGTCCAAGTCACATCGTTGAAGTTTCAGTGTGGGGTTTTCCTAGGCCTTTCCCTTTTTTACATGATTTTGGCTTTAGCAGAAAAACACCAATAGCACTTTAAAATGTTTCTTTGCAGATGGAAAGAATCTGCTCTCCACATGCAGCGTGACTGCAGGATGCTGGGAGCGGCGTGGCCCTGGGTCCATGGGTCCGTGGGTCCGTGGGCCCGTGGGTCCCAAGGCTGCAGGATGGACACGGAGGCCAGGTCCCAGGTTTGCAGACACAAATCAACGACACTCCCTGACCTGTAGCTCTCCCCTCGTGGGGAATGGGACAATCTGGGTGACCGGTGTGGTGTGACAGCCCAGGGCTCCTGAGCTGTCCCCTGTCCCAGAGTTGAACTCGGTCCTCGCCCGCCCAGAACGCCGCTGTCAGCGCTGAGTCAGCCCCACGGCCTGCCAGGACCAAGACACGCTTCCTCTCTCACAGGGGCTGCGTGGGGGGCCGCGGAGCCTGGCATCCACAGCGGCCAGGGCGAGGGGCGGGGGAGGCACGTCTTGATGAGCAGAGAGCACTCTGCCGAAGAAGCCAAGTGGCGGCCCACGGGTGTTATCTGAGCCGGCCATCAGCGGCGGATCGAATGCTCCTCCGGTCTCCTCCGCAAGGGCAGTGACCTGCAGTGACCCGCGCGCAGGCAGGGCGGGGCGAGGTCCGGGAGGAGGTCACGGTCTCCAGGGAGGACGAGCTGCCAGAGGAAACCTGAGCCGCAGGAGCACAGAGCCCAACCTGGGGCTGGGGCTGCTGCAGGTCTGGACCCGGCTGCAGACTCAGGCTCCAGGGCCTCATAGGGTGGGCTGCGTGGGCAAGACCGGGGGGGCGGGCAGGGGCGGGTGGGCCGGCACCACACCTCCCAGTGCCTTAGGGTCTGAAGACTCTCCACTCTGGTTCACAGGCCGTGCCGAGGTCCCCTGGGCTGGAGGCACTGTCTCCACTGATGGGAAGACGGGGCTCCCAGAGGACACGTGGCCTCCCAGGTGGCCCACCAGTGGGTACCCAGCCTTCAAGGCCTCCAGGTCCTGGACCCTCCAGTCACCAGCACAGCCATCCTGCCTCTGGCCACAGGCTCCGGCCCTGCCCTAGTCACCCGGGGTGGCCTAGACAGGGCAGCTCCCCCACACCTGCTGGCCACGGGCAGCACATGCTGCTACTGGGGGGGAAGCCCTCTCATCCTCTGGGAGGTGGGGGGTCCAGTTCGCCCTGTGGCCCACCCAGGAGAGGTCTTCCAGCCTCTGACCCCGACTCTCTGTGGGACACAGAGCCAGACCCAGAGCTTGAGGGGCCCAGTTATCACAACGTATTTGCTGTCCAAACCGGGCTTATCACTTCTGCCAATTGTCCTGATTCTGGAGGGTCACACGCAGCTCTGGTGTCCCCTGTGTCTCTGGGTGGGAGGGCCCCCTGAGCGGAACTGGGTCTGCCTTTGGGGGCAACTACCTTCAGCTGCCCACTCTCTGCCCTACGACACAGCCCACCCGAGACTTTACACCCAAGCACCGAAATCCCCCACCCCCACAGCACATAAGTCCCAGGCCACATGCTGGAGAGGAAGCGACGTGTGTCCCTCCGCTCTGTGCAGTCTCTGGGAGGGGCAGGGGCTGGCCCCTGGAACACTTGCATCTCCTTGGGGTGAAGTTTGTCAACAGGGAATGTATCTTGTCACCACCCGAGCAGCCTTGGCCCAATGTCCCCGGTGCCAGGCGACACTCTCCTGTCCCCACAAGGTGGTGTCCAGGGCCTGGACTAGCCTCTCAGACAACCGATCTGCAGAGCCGAGCAAAGAACAGAGACCACGAAATCGAGGAGGGAGCTGCCTGCAGTGTCCACCGTCCAGGCCCTCTGGGAGGATCCGGGCTGTGACCCCCGGCCGTGACCTGGTCTGAAGGAAGGGATCGAGCATCGAACGCAGGCACAGTGTCCTTCGTTTTTGTGAACAGCCTCGCTGAGCCACAATCCACAGGTGACTCACCAATCTGTGGTCTTCTGCTATGGCTTCTCTCAACAACCTGCTGTCCAGGTTTGTCCACATGTGTCACGAATCAACACCTCACAGCGGGTCTTCAAACAAAGTCGCCTTGCTCACCATCATTTCGCTATTAAAAAAATTGATCGATCCCCACCAGGGCCACTGTCTCCATGGAGTGGGCACGGTCTTCTGTGTCCACAAGGGTTCCTCCAGGGAACCAGTGAGTGACCGCTCGGTAGGAATTCAAACACGAGCCTGCAGGGCCGAGCGGGAGCTGTTGCTCTCTTTGCGCCCCCCACACACCCCAGACCGGAGCCCAGCATCTCACACCAGCCGCAGACAGGGAAACTGAGGCCTGGAGGGGCCAAATCGCTGCCCCGGACAACCAGCTGCCCACACGCCACCCAGAGGCAGGACAGGGCCTCGCCTCGGGGGACGGGCCATCCAAGCCCACACCACCGCCTGGGGATGAGACAGACACACGATACCCACAGAACTAGGAAATGGGTCAGAAAGCCCCTTCACACGTGGTGCAATTTTATGTGAATTTAATAGGAATCAACTCTTCCATGGAATTTAGGGGTTTGGCAAAGGTCTCAATTGGCTTTGAGGAGCTTGTGGCTTGGCCAACCATGCGCGCCGGCAGGCTCCCTCAACTTCCAGACCCAGCAGGAAAGACAGTGTCGCGTTGCTGTACAATTTTCACGTGCTCGGTTAAAATTTCAGTCTTTGCAAACCAGAGGGCGGTGGGTTGGCCTCCCCCTCGGCGCCGGCACACCCAGGGCACATCAGCTCGGAACGTGGACGGAGCTGGGCCTTCAGAAGGGGGAGTGGGTGGAGGCCACCTGGGCAGCGCAGAGCGAGTCCCGAGTCACAGTGCCTGCTCCCCGGGCCTCCCTGCGTCTGGCACCTGCAGCATCATCCAGGCTGAGCCCTGAGTGCTCGGGCACAGTGGGGCTGCACCCCGTGAGGGGCAGCTACGGGCCCAGGCCTGCCTGAGAGATGGGCACCCCCAGTTCCGTGAGCCGGCACGAGCTTCCGGCCACAGAGTGATGTCCTGGGCCTGCAGGCTGATCTAGAATGTTCCTCCGGTCTTGCTCACCACCGCTCTCCTGTGCCCTGAGGGCTCTCCATGGGAATGTGAGATCCCCTGACGCATCTCAGGGGTCTGGGACCGTCGTGGATCACAGGCAGCTGTAAGAAACAACACCCTTCTCCCAGGGCCCCCCCCAAAGGCATCATTGACAGGCAACTATAGCCCAGGATCAGAACCGTGACCTTGACATCGACGCGGCCCACCCACCTCGTTCAGAGGGCAGCAGCCCCATGTGCCCTCGTCTGGCTGTGCCATCAGCACCGTACAGTTCGCTCCCACGCGTGGGCTCCCAAATCCACCACCACCACGACGACACAGGACCCCTCCGCTGCCCTTCGTGGCCACAGCCACGGCCACCGCCCTCTGCTCCCTAACCCATTACCAGGAAATGCTCCCTGTCCCCACAATCTGGTCACGACAAGGACGTCATACACAATGCAACCTCCCGAGACCGGCTTCTTGGTGGCTCACGGTGCCCTTCTGTGAGAATGGCTCGTTCCTCAGTCTCACCGCGCGGCCCACAGTATGCAGGTGTCCGAGTCCCCATGGAGCGTGGGGGCACAAGGAGGCCACCCCAGGCTCTGTGTCCGCCCCACCCCACAGGCCCTCTTCCCTCCTGCGAGCCCACGTCCCAACGCAGGGCCTGGCACGGCGAGTGTGCTTCCAGCTGCCCACTCACCCCGGTCTCACTGGTCCCCTCAGCCAGGACCTCCGACCCCAGACCTTCACAGGGGCCCCTCACAGCTTCACGTCTCAAAGCCAGAGACGCTCCCCCACCTCCCGCACAGGCGGCCTTTGCTGTCCTGCCATCCGGCACGGATCCCTGCTGCCATCCTCGCCATCCTCCCTGACATCGCTACCCGATGTTTCCTGGCCAGCGGGTCCCTTGAGGAGAGAGACGCTCCAGCAACCGCACAGGGTGCCGTGAGGAGCGGGGTCAGCGGGTAGCAGGTGTCTGAGCCTCAAACAGGTGGGTGTGTGAGCTTCCAGTTAGTTCTTCCAGGTGCAGCACCAGCCGTGGCTTCACCAAGAAACAGCTTGGTGCAGAGGCTGAGGTAAGAGGCTCAGGAGAGCCCCTGAGAGGTCAAGGTCAAGGCCAGGAGTGTGGTGCTGGCTCAGCACAGCCTTCCCTGCCTCCTGAGGCCCCGCTGTTGCCGAACCCAACCAGCAGGGGGTGTCCTACCACTCCCCGCCTACAAGGCGAATCTCCAAACGGAGTTCGGAGTTTGGTGGAAAAGAAGGGCGTCTTTTATTTAATGGCAAGTTTCTGTCTAAAATATCTGGGTAGCAAAATTGAGGGGAGAGGAACATTCAGAGTATGACATGAATATTTGTCATTACAACTACTACGTAGGTTGAAGAACCGAAAATAACGCAAGAACAGAGATCCCTTCACAGTGGTGACTGTCATCCCCAAGGTCTTGGAAACAGCAGCGAGTTTCTGCCTCAAATTTGTTCCAAGACACCCAAAGAAAAATCACCCTGACTCAGCTCAGTTCAAGGTTGCGCCAGGAACCTGTTTTCCCACCCAAAAACGTCACGAACGTGGGTGGTCGAGCTGGTCCCCAGGCGCTGTCCCAGGAATCTTCCAGAGTCTGCCCTGACCTCAGCGCTGGGCTGCCCGCGGGTGACACGCCCCCGCCGGGGGCGGGGAACAACCAGTCGCCTTTGCACTTGCTGGCAGGTGTGCCCTGCTTCAAAAGTCCTCCCCCAGAATCCCACGCGCACTGAGAGCCAGGGGGACTATTCTGCTTTTCAACCAGGGAGGGCCAGGTTCGGTCACGCGAGTCTTTGCCCCTCTTCTGGCCACGCGTTCAGCAAGGGGGCAAAGACTCCCGTCCTGCCTGCACTGCGCAAACCCCGCCCCCACTTCTGGGGGTGTGTCCTCTGTTACAACCCAGCTTCCAGGAAAAGTGCACGATCCCCTTTTTTCTCCCCCTCGGGGCTTAGCGAGGACAGGTTGCATTGCAGCTGGTGTTTCCAACCTAAATATTTCAAATAAATGGAAATACCAGCATGTTTTTTCCCCTTACCTACCAAAAAGAAAACTGTGGCTGTTCAACACACTCCCTTTAAAACTTATCTGAACTTCATTCCACACAGTTAAGCTTGCATCTCTAACCCACACTCCCAAGGCCTGGAATCCAGTGTGGACCTGTTTCCCGAAAACGTACATTTCCCTCAGTGTTTTCAGGGGCATGTGTCTGTCTGCCTCATGTTCTCAGCTGTAAAGCATGTGACAGTTGGTGCACTTGGCCCCCGAGGCCAGCAGCTGTTTTCCTCCTGGTCCTTCATCCTCAGAAAAGTAGGACCTCGAAGGCCTTGTGTTCACATGGTTACATGTATTTATTGTATCAAAGATTAACACCAACAAAACATTTTATTCACAGTAAGTCAGGAACGTTAATGTAAAAACTGTGCTTATGAAAAATATCTTTAGTGAAAACAGCAGCACTTTGCAATTTCACGGATCTCCCCAAAGTCCAACTCCCCACTGCGGTCTGTGGAAGCTGCAGTCTCACACCTGTTTCTGTCGCCATCAGCTGGCAATGCCGTTTGGTGGAACTACATAAACCTGGCAGATTTTGGTGGAACTACATAAACCTGGCAGATTGGTTGCCCAGAAAAACCTCCGAACAGTTCCTCTACACAATCGTGGCTATTCTTGGAACCACAGCAAACCACACAACTTCTTCGAGATCAGCTGCAATATGGAACCTGAAACTCAGCTTTTACATTAAAACCCATCAGCGTGTCTTTCACTCGCAACGGGATCTGTCTTCTGCCCGCTCATGGTCCTCGGTGCCAGCTCAACACCAACAGGAACCCCTGGTTCAGAATGCACGGAAGGATATTTTGTTCAGCACGTAGCGACCCAGCTATGACACAGCTCATTTGTAAACCAGCAGAATCAGGAAGTTGCCCCGAGGCTAGGCTTCCCTCAAACAGACACCTCTGCTCTCCTCTCCGTTCATCTGCTTCAGCTCCTGTGCTCCAACCCACCCAGGTCTGCCTTAAGTACACAACACGACCATCTCAGGGTAACGAGGAAAATGCAAGATCTTAGAGCTCTCGGGGAGCTGACTTATATAGGCAGAAGTCCCCGCCCCTGGTCCTTGATTGGTCCCCCCTCATGCAAATGAGGACTACAAATCATCACAGTTTGATTGGTCCAAAAGACACTATTCTAATTGGTCACAATAGAGCCACTCTGGTGGTTGGAGCACCATAGCTCCGATTGGATGGGAGAAGTCTCAGTCCTATTGGTTGACACAGGATCCCAGGAGCTCCTCTATAAGGGTCAGAGGGCGGGATGCCGTGCGCGGGAGCTTAGTGCACGCTGCTCCGTGATGGGCAGTTTGGCTGAACAGCACCTGAGCAGAAATGGCTCCGAGGCTACTTTTTCTTTTTTTTAATTTGAACCCAGTTAGCCACCAGAACCTTTCCTGGTAGATGTCTTCTTTCTCAGGGTCCAAACTTTGCATGATTTGATAACATCATGTCTTGGTCACTTGGAAACTGACATACATAGAGTTTTAAATGTAGATACAGTTTATTACACATCAAAAACCACACTCTCTAACATCACCACATCTTATCAGAAAATTTTCTTTTAAACATTTTATTTTTTATTTTTTTAAAAGATTTTATTTATTTTCAGACAGAAGGTAAGGGAGGGAGAAAGACAGGGAGAGAAACATCTATGTGTTGTTGCCTCTCATTCGCCTCCTACTGGGGACCTGGCCAGAAACCCAGGCATGTGCCTGACTAGGAATTGAACCTGCAGCCCTTTGATTTGAAGGCAGGCACTCAATCCACGGAGCCACACCAGCCAGGGCCAGAAAATTATTTTTTTAATATATATTTTATTGATTATACTATTACAGTTGTCCCATTTTTTCTCCCCTTTATTCCCCTCTGCCCTGTACCCACCTTCCACCAGCATTCCCCAACCTTAGTTCATGTCCATGGGTCATACATATAAGTTCTTTGACTTCGCCATTTCCCATACCATTCTTAACCTCCCCCTGTCTATTCTGTACCTACCATTTATGCTTCTTATTCCCTGTGCCTTTTTTCCCGTGCTCCACCCTCCTCCCCTCCTCCCTACTGATCACTCTCCATGTGATCTCCATTTCTGTGATTCTGTTCCTGTTCTACTTGTTTGCTTAGTTCTTTTTTTTTTTTTAGGATCAGTTGTTGATAATTGTGAGTTTGTTGTCATTTTACTGTTCATAGTTTTGATCTTTTTTTTTCTTAGTTAAGTCCCTTTAACATTTCATGTAATAACGGCTTGGTGATGATGGACTGCTTTAACTTGACCTTATCTTGGAAGCACTTTATCTGCCCTTCCATTCTAAATGACAGCTTTGCTGGGTAGAATCATCTTGGATGTAGGTCCTTGCCTTTCATGACTTGGAATACTCCTTTCCAGCCCCTTCTTTCCTGGAAGGTCTCTTTTGAGAAATCAGCTGCTAGTCTTATGGGAACTCCTTTATAGGTAACTGTCTCTTTTTCTCTTGCTGCTTTTAAGATTCTCTCCTATCTTTAATCTTGGTTAATGTAATGATAATGTGCCTTGGTGTGTGCTTTCTTGGGTCCAACTTCTTTGGGACTCTCTGAGCTTCCTGGACTTCCTGGAAGTCTATTTCCTTTGCCAGATTGTGGAAGTTTTCCTTCATTATTTATTCAAATAAGTTTTCAATTTCTTGCTCTTCCTTCTCCTTCTGGCACCCCTATGATTTGGATATTGGGACATTTAAAGTTGTCCCAGCAGTTCCTAAGCCTCTCCTTATTTTTTTGAATTTTTGTTTCTTCATTCTGTTCTGACTGAATGTTTATTTCTTCCTTTTGTTCCAAATTCATCTGAGTCCCGATTTCCTTCCCTTCACTGTTGGTTCCCTGTACATTTTCCTTTACTTTACTTTCCATAGCCTTCACTTTTTCCTCTATTTTTCATCATGCTCAATCATTTCTGTGAGCATCCTGATTACCAGTGTTGTGAACGCTGCATCTGATGGGTTGGGTATCTCTTCATCACTTAGCAGTATTTTTTTCTGGAGCTTTGATCTGTTCTTTCATTTGGGCCTTTTTTTTTTTTTTTTTTTTTTTTTTTTTTTTTTTTTTTTTTTTTTTTTTTTTTTTTTTTTTTTTTTTTTTTTTTTTTTTTTTTTTTTTTTTTTTTTTTTTTTTTTTTTTTTTTTTTTTTTTTTTTTTTGGTCCCGGCCTGTGTGTTACGTAGTAAGGGGTAGAGCCTTAGGTATTCACCAGGGCGAGGCAACCCACGTCACTTCGTCACTTCGTTGTGGTGCTGTCTGTGGGGGAGGGGTCTGAGAGGGAACAATGGGGCTTGCTCCACTCTCAGCTGGCTTTCAGTCACATCCCCCGCCACCCACAAGCAAACCGGGCCCTTCTGATGCTGATTCCCAGGTGGGTGGGTTTATGTACGTTCTAGGACCCTGTGGGTCTCTCCAATGAACTCTCCTGTGAAACTGGGAGTTTCTCCCACCACCGCAACCCCTGATTTTTACGGTCAGAGGTTTTGAGGCTTTATTTCCCTGCACTGGAGCCCTGGGTTGCACAGTTTGTCTCACCCCCCCCCCCATTTGTTCCTCCTGGTTTATCCACGCACGAATGTGGGGCTCCTGGGTCTGCCACCATCCAGCTGCCACCTTACCACGAGTCCTCTCGGTACTGTCTGTCCATCTCCGCCTCTCCTACTGGTCTGGATGGATGTTTCTTCTTCAAGTCCTTGGTTGTTGGACTTCCACACAGTTCAGTTTTCTGGCAGTTCTGGTTGTTTTTTGTTTTCAAATTTGTTGTCATCCTTCTTTTGGTTGTACGAGGAGGCAAAGTGTATCTACCTACACCTCCATCTTGGCTGGAAGTCCAGAAAATTCTTTAAGTCCTGGGAAGCTATGAAGGTTTTGAGGGTGGATACACATTTTCCAAAATTCTAATTTTCACTGGAAAGTTTTATTACTGGCAATAAATACTGACGGGTTTCCTTTGCAATGGCCAGTTTACCTCATTCACTTTCACAAGAGCCTCTGTCCAGTCATCGGGTCCCGAGTTTGTCTGTAGGTTGTTCTCTCGGGTGGAAGAGGAAAACATGCCCATCCAGCCTGGTGCCCCCCCGCACCCCGCTCTCTCCCAGGCGCCTGCTCACTGTTGGCAGTGGACGGGCTCAGTGCACGTTTTCTTCATTGCAAGAGTGTTAGCAAGTGGTGCGCCGCAAGCATCGCGACTTAATACAATCAGAAGATTCGCTCTCTCACCCGGAATGTTCTCAAATGGAGCTGACGTCTCCCCCAGAGCAGCGGACGGTGAAGGGCGTGGTGACCGCTGTGCCGTTCGGAGCAACGGCTCCAGCAGTTCCATCCGGGATCCGGGCACGGTGCCCAAGGAGAGAGATCTCAGTTTTGTGCACATGGCCTTGACCTCACAGACTCCTGAGGAGGTCGGGGACCCCCAGGACCTCAGGGCACGCCTTGAGAAATACCGTTTCTGCCGAAAGATCATGGAATGAGCCAAATTTCTTTATCCTGCCTTTTTTAGCATGTAAAAATATAGACACAGTACACATTCAAAGGACATGTAATGAGCTTGTTGCTAAATCTTTTACAACAAATGATCCCATTTAACAGCCAGTGGTTTTTACATTCACAATACTTTTACAACAAATGTGTTATACTCATCTGCACAACATTTCAAAAGTATTTAAGATGCCCTGGCTGGTGTAGCTCAGTGGATTGAGTGCGGGCCTTTGAACCAAAGAGTCGCTGGTTCGATTCCCAGTCAGGGTACATGCCTGGGTTGCAGGCCAGGTCCCCAGTGGGGGCCACGTGAGAGGCAACCACACATTGATGTTTCTCTCCTTCTCTTTCTCCCTCACCTCCCCCTTCTCTAAAAATAAATAAATAAAATATTTTTTAAAAAAGTATTTAAGATGACTATAATGTATACAAATTTTCAGACTTAGAAAATAAAGAATAATATAATATACACCCATGAAAACAACACCCAGCTTAAGAAGTGAAATCTTAAACATATAGTTAAGCGACCTCGACACCCCTCAAAACGAAGACCACTATGAAAGCGGATACACATCCTCACCCCAAACTGAACATCAGTGGGTGGGCTTCTGTGTCATGTGCGTTCACCCCTGAGCCAAGTGTAGGGCTGCCAGGGACAGATGGTTCTGTAAAATTCCTCTTATGCACTTCAAGTTCGTCCAAGTCAGTTACCTGCATCGCTGTTTTAGTCTGTCTCTTCCCTCATACTGCTATCTTATACGTGTCTCTCTCTCTCTCCCTCCCTCCCTCCCTCTTTCTCTCTGCTCCCAAGACTGGCAGTGTCCCACCACTGTGTATGTGCATGTTCAAGTTCACCGGATATCCACAATCTGTTGTCCGAAGGGTTATCTCGATTGACCCCACCAACAGCAGAGCCCAAGTTTTCTCCTCCCTACATCCTCTGCGGCATCTGGAATACCGAGAATTTTAAGTTTTGCGGATCTCGTGGTTGCGAAATGGAATTTAACCTCGTTTGCATGTGTCTGGTTATTAGTAGATGAACCCATTTTCAAATTTATTTACCGTTGGAGAGTCTTCTGTAAATTGCCGTCTCAGCTCCCTTTCAATATCATCACCACAATTTTTTTTTATTTTTTTTTGTACATTTTATTTATTTATCTTTAGAGGGGAAGGGAAGGAGAGAGGGAGAGAAGGAGAGAAACATCAATGTATGGTTGCCCCTCATGCGTCCCCTGCTGGGAACTGGCCTGCAACCCAGGCATGTGCCCTGACTGGTAATCGAACTGCGATCCTTTGGTTCACAGGCCAGTGCTCAATCCACTGAGCTACACCAGCCAGGGCTGAATTGATCATTTTTGTCCTTTCTGGGCTGTGTTTTCTAGGACTTCGTTCACAAACTCTTCCCTGCTGCAAAGTCACAAAACAACTCCGCACTTTTTCTTACAAAAGCTTTAAAGATTGACGTTCCATAGTTTGGCTTCACTCACCTAGATTTTACCTTTGGGTGTCATGTGAGTTGGGAGCTAATTTTATTTTATTTTTTTTACATCAATAGCAGGTTTCCTTCTGCCCGGGGGCCTGTGGTGGTCTCGCGCGTTCGGAGGGCTCTTCCCGGGAGACCTGGCCCTGCTGAGCCTACGGGCCGCGCTCACCACGTCGTGGGGCTCACGCGGTTGGTGGCGCCATCGGAGTCCCCACGGCCTCCCCGGTTCCCCACCCTCTGCTCCATGTGATGGGGGAGGAGCAGGAAGCCTCTGATGGCGTTTGTGGGTTGTCCGACCTTCGGTCCCTCCAGGGTTTGCTTCGTGTGTTTAGAGCTGTTCCGGGCTCTTGCTGAGTTCGCCCTCCGGCTGTGACAAGCCGCCCCGGTGCCCTGGAGTCGGCTCCGATGGCCACGGGCCCCCTCGGCCTCTCCTCTGCTTCGGTCCCAGGGCAGATCTTCACCCTGGTGCTCGGACCCAGCTTGTTTGGGCGCTTAAAGCGCATTTCTTGTAGATAGTTGAAACCTGGGTCTTTTTTAATCCAATCTGGCAGGGATTTGGGGTTTGTTTTTTGTTGTTGTTTTTTTCTTTTTTAAAAAGTCCTTAGACCGTTTATATTTATTGTCATTATTAAATGTAACTCTATCTATTTTAACTCCCATAATACTTCTGTTTTTGCTAAACAGTTAATTTTCTTTGAAGAATTTAAAACCCAACTGCTTTGTACGTCCCCCAGGCACTGGCGAGACGGGAGGGGTGAGGAGGGTCCCACCAGTGTCCACGGTGCCCCTGGGTCTGGTCCGCAGGGTCCGCAGGCCAAGGGTGCGACGGGAGGCCCAGGGGAGGGTGGGCACAAAGGACGCGGGCTCGGTAGTCCGCATCCTGGGCTGGAAAAGCCCTCTCCCCGGGCAGGCCCTCGGCCAGGCCATGTCCTCGGCTTTGCCCCGGGCCCGAGGCGGCTCTCTGCAGGGCGCTGCTGGACACTGGCTGGGACCCAGACACCGCCACCCCACCTTCCCCGGGCCCACCTGCTGCCTCCTGGCCCAGGGCTCCCCTCCCCGCACCCCTTCCTCCTTTCTCCCTCCAGAGAGGTGCCGTGGCTGTTTCCGTCTCTGGGAACTGCTGAGTGCGGACCCCAGGGAGACCCCAAACAGGGGGGACACAGACCAAATGCTAGTCCCCCCACCTAACCTCCCACCTCCCCCCATGCCCCAGCTTGGTTTACTCTGCTGTTTGTCTGCCTTTCAGCACAGCCCTCCCCGGAGCTGGACACGTGGCCAGGCCGCCTCTCCTCACCTCAGAGCTGCACGGAGCGCGGCCCCGCCACCCCCGACCCCTGCTCTGGCCTCCTGTGGTCAGCCCCTCCTCGGCAGCTCACCTGAGGCCTGGCTCTGTTTCTTGGGTTTTGGACATGGCGGTGCTCTGGGGACACCCCGGCTGCCATCTCCAAGTGGGACGCAGCTGAACCCGCCCTGGGCGCAGCACCAGGAGATAACCTACCGCAGGACTCACGGCGCCAGCTGTTGGGTGACCCGCCTTCCGACCCCCCGTCTTTCTCCCTGACCCCCACCGCCCCGACACCCACTCAGCCCTGCAGTCTCCTCGCTTCCGATGCGGGATCTCAAAGTGCGCCGTCCCCCTTGCCTGCTGAGAAGGCTGGTGCCTCTTGTCTGTCCTCACTTCTGCCCAGGCCAGCTAGTGGCACCACAGTGCCAGGCAGGAGTGGCTTGTCCCGCCCCAGGCCACTGCCATCCACAGCAGCCCGCTGGCAAGGGGCGCGGCACCGGGTACGGTTTCTTGATGTTCCCACTGCAGACGGGGGCGGAGACGGGGCCGCCAGTGAGCAGGGCAGGCGGGGGCTGGGGCGGGGGCTGGGGCGGAGGCTGGGGCGGGAGCCCACCCCACACCCCTCCAGCCTCCCCAGCCACGGTGGGGACAGGAACGGAACCTTCTCTGCGTGGACAGCACAGCTGCTCCTGCGCAATCGATCCACAGGTCGCACCGGCCCTCCCAGCCTCTGTGGCTGCAGAGTCTTCGACGCGGCCATTAGGGTCAGAGGCCCAGCCCAGGGGTCCCGTGGTCTCTGGGGTCTCAGGGTTCTCGGAGTCAAACCCAGAGGCCCTCCCTCCAGCAGGCGACTGTGAACCCCAGACCAGCCCACCCACCTCCGTGTGGTCTGGACGGAGCGGAGCGGGAGCTCGGTGTGGGGCTGTCGTTCCGCACAATCCCGGGGGGAGACATGGTCCCCCCGACAACCTTATCAGTTCCGAGGATGAGGGCTCCATCCCCTGCCCACGCCCACCCAGCGCCTCCTGGTTCTCCCAGAAGGTGTGTCAGTGACAGGACCTCGATGTGTCCCGGCGGGACCTGGGGCTGGAGCCTGGGAGGGCGGAGGCCAGAGTCTCAGAGTGGAGCCGTGGTTGGCACCAGGGCAGGAAGAGGTGGCAGCCGGAGGAGGGAGGGGAGCGCCCAGGTGGCTGAGTTCCTGCCGGTCAGTCGGTGGCAGGTCCAGGTCCCAGGTCCCGGTGAGGCTTCTGCTGGGTTTAGGAGGTGACAGGAAAGGGGTGGCCAGTGTCTCAGCGCTGCGGTCCCCAGCCCTCTGTGGGTGTGTCCGTGGGCGCCACATGCCCGGCCGTCTCTCTGGGCAATGAGGGCCCACACACGGAGTCCCCCACTCCCCGGGGTCCTGCTCCCTCCCACCCTGTGGGACTGCCAGCCACCCCTTTGGCTGGTGACCGCCTCACTCTCGTCTCTACCTCCATGGCCACGTGGCCTCCTCCTCTTCTGACCCCCCAGATGGGACCCCTGTGACCACCCTGGATGCAACCAGATAACCCAGGATGGTCTCCCTGGAAGACCCTTCACCCAGCACCCTCAGCTGCACCTTTTTCGCCCGGTCCCAGGGACCAGGATGCCGTCGGCCTGGGCGCCGTGACGCATCCGAGCCCAGTGCCCCACCACGGGCCTGGCAGTGCCCTGGAGACAGCACATAGGGTGGGGTGGGGGGCTGGACACGGCCTTGAGAGGACACTAACATGCGTGTGAATGCACTACCAGTGGCTGTGACTCACTGCGTCGGACTCGGGGTCACCAGAGAGTGACTGTGGGGTCCTCACCCTACGGCATGGGACAGGGAGAGGGGGCCGGGGAGAGGGTCACAGGCTCGGCCGTCCAGTCTGGACCTCGTGTCCGCCGTCTGTCCCTCCCAGACAGTCCTGTCCTCGGCTGCAGACAGCAGCTGTTTCCCTTCTCCTCGGTCCCCCTGGGCCTGGCACATGCAGGCCGCTAGATAAATATTTGTAGGATAAGTAAACCGCCTTCCCTGTGGCAAATCAGAGCTGAAACTAACATGAAATTAGATTTTGGCAAAACTGCCAAATTATTGTTTAACTATCCTTGCAAATTTCTGATATTCCGAGGCCAGAACGTTGAAAGAAAGTAAGTTGTGGAGGTCTGCTCTTGACCTTGTGACCCTTGCCTGGTCTGGCAAGTGCTGGGGAAACACCCCCACCCCTCCACTGGCTCCCCCACCCCCACCAACCCCCCGCCAGGAGCAGGCCAGTTCAGCCGGGGCCTCACGTCACTGGACTTGATTAGCTCCAGGTGTACTGGGGCCAACCGGGGTCTCCCCAGAGGCAACCCAACCTGTTCTCAGAGCAACCAATCAATGTTTCTTTCTCTTCCCCTCCCCCATACCTCACTTCCTCTTGCTCTAAAAATCAATGGAAAACATGTCCTCAGAGAGGATTAAAAATAAATAAATAAAACAATAAAAATGCACACAAAGTATACGTGTGTGTACATGTGTGTATGTGCTGTATGCACATGTGTGGTGTGTGTACCTGGGAACAGGATGTGTACAGGATGTGTGGGTGCATGCATGTGCACATATGTGGTGTGTGCATGGGAACAGGTAGTGTGGGGTGCATGTGTGTGCACATGAGTGGATGTGCATACGTTGTGCAATGTGTGCGAGCGGGGTTGGTGTGTGTGCGCATACAATGTGCACATGTGGGTTTACTTATGTGTTGTATATGCATGTGTGTGAGCAGGTTGCTGTGTGCAGGGGGGTGTGCGTGTGCATGTGTGTGAGTGTGCCTTTTGCACGTAATTGAGAAAACATTCGGAAAGTGGGGGGAATGTTACGGAGTAGAAACGTTCTCCTAACTCAAGACCAACCTAGACACCACAACCAGGACAGCGTGCGCTCAGAGGGGCATCGCTGGCCGCAGCAGGACCTCCGTCCATGTCTGCTCTGGTCACACCAACATGGGGTCTGCACTGGGGCGTCCGGGGACCCGCGGTGCTCCTGCCCTGCTGCCCCCCCCCCCCCCCGTGCTGGGCTTTGGGAGCAGGTTTTACTGAGGGGCAAACACCAGCCGCAGATAGAACACCGTCTCAGGTGGATGGGACACCCCCTGAGGGTCCCTCCTAGGAGGAGGCTCCCTGCACCCCAGGGGCCTGAAACGGCTCTGGGCGCAGCCCTGGCAAACCTGGAAGTCACCCCAAAGACCCAAAACTGGTTTTCTTTGAAGCGTCACAGTCTTGTGAGCAAGTTGATATTTGCCGGCTGGGTGTTCACTACTGTCCTCACCAGGAAATGTCAGTCCGGTTCCGTGATGCTGCCAAGGGGGAGGTCAGCTCCGGGCCGGGGGCACACTCGGGGACAGGGGTGCTGTACCCTGCGTGTCCCCACAGGTGCCGCAGCCCCTCGACCTGGTAGTTGTGTTTGCAGGGATCTTACTTGACTTCCAGGTGACCTCAGCTATTGCTGAGAGAGAGCATGTCTGCCCCCGGCCGTGCCCGGCTGCACCTGAGTTATTCTCCCCGAAGCCACCGGTGTGTTTCGAATCAACTCTGCCTGTCCAGCTGCCAAGAAATAGGTCCCGAGATGATCGTTTTATTTTTCCAGATGCCACTAGGCAGGCGGCCTTCTCCTGGCAAGGCAGGCGGCCTTCTCCTGGCAAGGCAGGGACTCAGCCCTTCAGGAGCATGACCAAGAAGTCATGGCCCCCTATGGATTTGACCTTGGTGGGCCCAGAGTCCCGCTTTCTCAGACAGCTCTCCTCTACCAGAGGGAGGAGACGCATGTACAACCCACCTCCCATGGCCAAGCCCCCTCGTCGGCAGGTGCCAGGCTTGCCTCTGGGAAGTCCCACATGCACCCCAGTTCCGCCTGGGCCAAACGAGGGAGCGGTGCCTTGAGGTCAGCGTCCAGTGCGGGGGAGGGCTCTGGAGCCGGACGGCCCGGGCTCCCTGGCTGCCCCCCACTAGACACCCCCGAACGGTCTGAACCTCATTCTCTGCATCTGGAAAAGCAGGGGGGGTTATGGGTGCCCTCGGGTCACACGCTCTCAGGATCAGCCAATAATAATATTGATGGTAACAGAAGCAACTGGCGATTCAACGTGACTTGATGTGGCCGAGACATTTTTGCATGTGCCATCTCTGGCCACCCCCACCAGTGCTGGAGGGGGTCAGGGAGGCTTTCTGCTCCCCCACGAAACCGAGCTGGGCCTGGGGGGTGGCCCGAGGCCACAGGTGAAAGAGTAAGGAGTCATTACAGGGTCTCCAGCAGCCAGGCTGGGCTCAGCCTGCTGGCTCCCAGGCTGCCTGCGCTCCTGTCCCCCAGGCCGGGGCAGCAGTGAGGGCTCAGGTGGGCTGTCTAAGGTGTGTGGGCCCACAACGCCAGGGGCCTGCGAGGTCAGGCACCAGGCTTGGGGCAGGGGGCCAAGAACCGTCATGAGCAGGACGCAGGGAGAGCAAGAAGGGACTGCCCCCTGGGGCACAACGGCTCTCGCGATGACACTATGTTTTGTTTTTCACATAAATCAACAGTGTTGATGTCAGGGGTGTTGAGCAAGAGGAGAAAAGACAGTTTGTGAGGTCACGGTCAGCACACAGCAGGGTCAGGATCAAACAGGGATCCTTCCAGCCCTCCAGCGCCACGCCGAGACTTCAACACGCTCTCAGCCAGAAGACGCGACCCCGAGGGTTTTTCAGGAAGAAGGTACGCGCAAACGGAGACACCACCCCACCCAGCGCACACACCGGTTTCAGGGCACAAAGATTTGGGCGCGGAGAGGAAGGAAGATGTGCCTTGGAGGGCGACATGCCTGCCAGACGGACACCAACCAGGAGCACTGTGCTCCTCTGGGTCCGGAGCCCCGGCTCTCGGCTCAGCGGTCCCACAGATGAGAGTCTTCCCGGGGACAATGGGAAGGCCTGGAGGAAGGACCTTGAACTTGGAAAGCAAGGGATCGGGAGGAACAGCCCAGGCTATACTGGCTGCATCAAGGTCAGGAAAAACAAGGAAAAACAAGCAAAAACAAGAGTGGCGCTGCGGAACCGGCCACGTGGGAGGCCGGGCGGAGACAGGTCTGCAAAGTGGAAAGACTAACAAGGGGCAGCCAGCGGCCCCCGCCCCCTCTCACGCCCCGCCCCGCCCACCCCTCCTGCAGCACCCCCACGCCCCGCCCATTCCCCCCCTCACTATGGCACCGCCCAAGCCCCACCCACCGCCCCAAGCCCCGCCCACTGCTCCAGCGGTGGCCCCGCCCCGGCCTGGCCCACAGCGCCTTAGCAAGTTGTGCTCCGAGTGGCCTCGCCACGCATCTCCTTTTCGTCCGTTATAAGCACTTTCAAGTGGTTCCAGCGTTGGATTCCAGCTGGGAAGCCAAGCTGACCCAACCCCCAGCCCCCCGACGCCAGAGCGCTTGGACGGGGGAAAAAGCACCGACCCGTTCAGGTTTTCTGTTCGGATTGGACCCCTGCCCTGGCCTCAGTCCCGATCCAGACCTGGGGAGACTCTGACCCAGCGACCTGCCCACCAGGCAGACCCTCCCCGGGCGGGCGAGGCTGCGCCGGCTGTGCTGGAAGGCTCCTCGCGTGGACGAGCCATCGCGTGGCCGCCCGGCCCTGTTCTGGTCCGAGCTTGTACGGCGGCCTTGGCTCCAGGAGCTCCGAGCCTCTCGGGGCAGGTGCAGGGTCACGGGCGGAGGGCCGGGCTCCGCTGCCAGGGAACTGTGTTTGCAGAGAGGCAAGACGGCAGCCAGCTCGGAGGAGGCGGCCAGCTCGGAGGAGGCTTCCACCTGCCTGAGGGAAGAGAGCGCAGGCGGCCGCAGCCTAGGCTTCATTGCAGTCTCCTCTGCCGGTGCGGACGTGTCATTCTGGGCTTGTCCCCTTCACACGGAGAAGGGGAAGAGCAGACAATGGTGGAAGCATTCCAAGGAAACCACTCGTTCCAGTCCCCGCGAGGCGAGTCCCTCCTTCGGAGGTGTGCCCAGGACTCCCCCTCCTAGGCCGCTCGGCCCCAGCCGGCCACTCTGAACCTAAGCTTGTTTGTGCCCCTGAGTGGGAGACAGGGCGCCCGGTCACCCCTGGGGGTGAGGCCCTGGGTCCCCCTGCTGCCTGGGACTGCCTGCTGGCTCGTGCAGAATTGCCCTTGGATTCCCCAAAGGCCTTTCCTTGCCGGAGGTTACCGTCCCCTCACCCCCACCAGGGGCTGTCCGTGGTCGCTCATGGATGAGGGAGACACAAAGCCCCTGGAACCACCACCCCCCTTCTGCTGGGACGACCCTGAGGAGCTGTTCCAGCCTCAGAGCTGGGTGGGGGTGGGGGTGGGGGTGGGGGTTGGGGGCGCTGTGGCCTCTGTGGCCACCACACTGTGGCCCAGCGCCCCCGCCCCAAATAGTGAATAACCTCCCCCCCAAGTCCAAGCAACCTCATCTTGCTTGTTTTCACATTAGTTTCCAAGGACTAAAGTCGTGCTCTGAAGCGAGTCTTGGGCCGTGAAGTATGGTTGTGAAGTATGCTACTATCTCTTCGAGGGAACTGCCGCCGTCTCATGAGCAGTGGAGAGAGAGGCTTTCAACTCTGGGAGGGCTGGCAGGTAACCGAGGCCACATCCCTGGTGTTACAGATGGGGAAACTGAGGCCCGGGGACAGGAGCTCCGAGGGCTCCTGCATGTGGGGGCAAGACTCAGCGCATGCATGTGGCTCCCAAGGGCCCAGGCCCATGGGCGCTGCTCTGCAGGGTCAAGGGTGTGGCCTGGGGCGTGCTGGGTGCGGAGGGCTGGGGACCCTGGACCGGAACGGCGAGGCCCTCATGCCCAGGCAGTGCCCCGCCACCAGTGCGGAGGACAACCTTGGCTGACAACAGCCCTTCCAGAGCCTCAGCTGACTCAGTCACCTGCCCAGGCCCTAGGGCAAGGGACGGGGCTGGGACGGGGTGGGCGGCTGGCCTCCAAAGCTCAGGACCACCCCACTCGGGCGACGCAGGCCATGGAGAGCTGGAACAGGGTGGCGGTCGGTCCTTCTCGGGTTTAAATAAGCCAAGAGGAGGTGCTGGGTGCCGCTCCGAGGGGGAGATCCGAACCCAGGCCTGGCCCCTTCCCCAGGAGCCAGGTGGGCTTGGCAGGTGTTTGCCCAGAGGGACTCAGCTCAAAGGAGCCAGGAGAGGTGAGGCTAGTTGGCACTTCCCACCCACCTGTAGGAGTTTCCCGGTTCAAGGGTTGGGCAGAAGGTCCCGACACCCCTCTCCAGATTCGAGTGCCTTATTGGCGTGGCCTCCTGGAGGAGTTCGGGAAACCACCCCAGAGGCCGGCCCTGGTTTCTCAGCAGCGCCAGGTCGCGGCGGGATCTGTGCATCCCTGCCCTCCCGCTCAGGGCCTGGGCACCCCGTGTCCCTTCCCCAGCACAGGCTGAGGCAGGTGGGGGCCCGGGAGCCGGCAGGAGGCCCCGAGGTCACGGCCATCTGTGGGCCGTGGTCAGTGACAGTGGGTTCAACCTGCCTGCAGGCGCCTCAGGCGGGGCCACAGGGCGCCAACCAAGGGGCAGCTTCCCAGTCATGCCAAAGTGACACAGATGGACGGGGGAGGGGTGGGCAGTGGGTACCACTGCAGCGGGCCGATGAGCGGGGGAGGGGCGCGCTGTCTGTGCAGAGCCCTGCCTACTGCTGACTCAGCGCAAGCCTGAGTGTGGCGGGGGGCGGGGGGGGGGTGCGCACGGCGGGACAGACAGGCTCCCCCAGCAGGGCTCTCTGGGGTCTGGGGCCTCTCTTGACACCTGACACAAGGGCACTAACGCAGTCCTTTCCCTGGATGGCTGCATGGACCACTGCCCGCGTCCTGGATGATGCTCACCCTCCTGAATCCTGGATGGGGCTCACCCGCCTGGATCCTGGGTGGGTCCTGCGTGGAACCACCTGGTTTATGAGGTGCGGAGGACACAGCACAAAGCCTACCTACAGCTGGCGAGTGGCTCCCCTTTCCACCATGCAGGGGCAGCGTGAGAGTTGCCCCCAAGCCGTTCCTGCCTCACTCGATGCCTGCAGGGACGTGGTGGCCAGGAAGTGATGGACGGCGCCTCTACCCCTTCTGGGCAGCTGCTCCCCGGGGGGGACACCGGGGCCCCGTGGTCACTCAGCATCATGCTGGGCTTGCATCTTGGCTGCGCCTTTAACACCTGCACCGCGGAGATGTCACCTCCTGACGGTGGGGACGGATGGTCTGTTTAAGACCAACCACCCCTGCCAAGGCCAACAGCGTGGATCACCTCCAGAGAGACAGAAACCCTGCCAGGCCCAGCCCCTGGGCGTCTGCCCTCTGACCTCAGGGTAGCCTCGGCAGGGGCAGGCAGGAGGGGCAGGGTGCCTCTGGACTGGTGGCCAAGCACGGCCCCAGTGGAAGCAAGGAGGCCACGGCCAGCCATGGCAGCCCGGGGACAGCCTGTCTCTGCTCTGCATCCAGGCCGTGGCCTCTGTGCACGGGGTCAGGTCCTGAGGTGGCCTTCTAGGGCACCAGTGGCTTCGGGCCGTTGCAGGAGCCCTCTGATGCGGGAAGGCTCTGGGGCCCCCCCGTTCTGGGCAGCTGTGGGCGGCCTCCAGCGGCTCCCCTGGTGGGACTCTTGGAACACCCTCAAGGCCAGCTGCGGTGAGGCCGTCTCTCCTTGGCCATGGTGCCTTTGGGGTCAACACGCCCCTTGTACTAGGACCTTGGATGGGTGGGTGGGTGGGTGGATGGATGGGTGGTGGGTGGGTGGGTGGATGGAAGGACAGATGGATAGGAGAGTGGATGGAAGGACAGAAGCAGGCATGCCCAGGTGTTCCTGATTCTGCTGTCTTCTCAATCCTTCCAGAGACAGTAGGGACCTAAGTATCTGTGAGCAGAGCCAGCCGCCATCAACAGAGAATGGGCCTTTCCCAGCTGGGCTCGGAGAGACAACCACAGAAGAGCAGAGTCTGCCTTTCTGGGCCTCAGGACTGAGGGAGGGGCCACACGCCAAGGAATGCAGGGAGCTTCTAGAAGCCGAAAGGACAAAGAGTACCAGGGCCTCTGCGCCGAGGGTCTCTGTTCAGAGCTGCGGGTGGCCTGGCCCTCAGCCAGGGACTCTCGGCCCCTGAAAGAGCGCTGCTCCAGGACGCTCCCGGGGGCCCCGGGGGGGAACCGACACTTCATCCTGGCTGCAGCCGTGTCCTCGGAGCCCCCCGAGGCGAGGGGCGCGCGGACAGAGCCGCCGCTCTATCAAACAGAGCCGCATCTGGTCGCCACAACAACCATGCTCTAAAATTAGAGCCGCCGTGTACCCTGGGGCATCGCCGTGGAAAGAGACCCCTCTGGGGTCTGCGCTGGTGTCCCCGCGCTGGCAGCTGTCACCACAGGCAGCACCCGGCCTCGCTCCGCAGGCCCCAGTCTGCTCCCGGGGCTCCCTCGGGGCGCCCTCGGGGGGCCGGGGGGGGTGGGGGCAGCCAGCAGTCCGCACTTGGGAACCCTGAACAGAAGCATCAGCTGCAGGGGCTGCCGGAGCCCATGGCCAGGGGACCCCGCAGTCACCTCTCAGAGCGCCCCCACTTTTAGAGCAGCCGTGCAGCCCACCAGGCCTGGCCACCCCACACTGGTCATGGCCCTCGACCCTCGTGGCTCTTCCCTCCCCCACCCACGCCCAGGCAGCCTGGAGTGACGTGGTTCCCCTCGGATACACACGGCTCCCTCTCCCCCTGGGCCGAACGGGCTCCTCCTCCCATCCTTCGGATGACTGACCCCGTCCCCTAACAGGGTGACCCCATCGGGTGCCGTCCAGTATCCACCCCCACCACCGGATGTTTCCAGAAGGGGTGCCGCTGAGAAGCCTGGACTCCACTCCGCAAGTGACCTCTGCCCCTTGCCCCCGCCGGTCTGCGTGGAGAGGGGGGTGGACCCCAGGCCCCAGGAACGGCCCGCCCAGCTTCCTGTCTTGGCCTCTCATGCGGTGACGCGGTCTACGGATCTTCACGGATGCGCTCGTCTGCGTCACCCCTGTCGGTCAGGACGCAGGCGGCCCTGTAGTCCCCCTCCGCCCCTCCCCCGACCCTGCACCCGCCACGCCGCCCGCCATCCGGCCGTGTTCGCTGGCCGGGCCTTGGTGAAGGCCGTGGGGGTCTGCAGCCGCCCACCCTCCCCCAGGGCCCAGGCCGTGTTACAGAAACAGCAGGTCCTCCCCATCCACCCACCTGTCTGTCTGTCCGGCAGCTGCCCACCCTGCGTTGGGCTTACAAGTCACCCACCTGCTCAGAGGGCTGCGTTTTTGCGGCGATTCCGTCTCGACCGAGCTCTGAATCACCAGTTTCCTGAGGTGCCTGTGCCGACCCCCGGGGACGGTGTTGGCCTCTCATTTTAAATTTGCTGCCGATTGAAGTTGAACTTCCGGTTTGAAAAGTGCGGAATCAGAAGCGTGGGGCCCAAGGGAGATTCCGCAGAGTGAACACACCTGTTGTTGGACCGGCTCCCCACCCCTAGGAAGTGGCCGCCTGCCCCTGACTTACACGGACGTGAATGCTGCCTGCAGCGTAGCGACCGGGGACCAAGGGACACGGCTCACCTCGGCTCACGCCACGCGGTGTCAGGACAGCGGGGCAGTCCACGCGCTGTGCCCGCCTCCTCCCGCCACCCGGCCAGCCAGCGCTGCCCCGTCCCTGCAAGAAATGGTGGAGACCAGTGGGTGCTGTCGGCACCCCCTATCTGCAGGTTCCCCACCACGGACCCAGCAGCTCAGGCGACAGGGGCCCGTGCAGCTCCCGCGGGTGTCGCGTGAGGGTCAAGTGCGCAGGGTGAAGGTGTCCCGTTGCCTTTCTCCTTCCGTCCCCCTGAGCTGCCGGCGGGCAGGTGACTCTGAGGGGCGTTGACGCCGTTTGCCCGTGAGGCCGAGTGCCCAGGACACAGGGTCCCCGAGCCTGGGCTGCCCTTCTGGGCTCTGTCACTCTGCTCTTTGGCCTAATGGGGCCCCGCAGCCTCGCTGGTGAGAAGCAGATCCCCCTGCTGGTCCCTGAGCCTCGGTTCCACCCAGAGAGCCCTGCAGGCCAGGTGGGGACCTCTGACCTTTCACCTGGACCCCCGCCTGCGGAGAACCCACAGCAGGCCCCAGCTGGAGACCTTTCCTCTTAAATCTCGATTTTGGGTCGGGGGCGGGTGGGGGGCACCGAGACAGTTCTCAGCTCTGGGGTCCTCCTCATGTCCAGGGAGACTTGAGAGATGCTCAGACCTCCGTCCCTCAAAGGGAGGTGGAGGGCGAGGGGGCAGGGGTCAAGGTCATGGAGGGTGTGACAGCCAAACGCAGGGAGCTGCTCAGAGGCCGAGCCCCCTGACCCCTCAGCCTCCCTGACCTCATGTCCAAGGGAAGCCAGCCCCTGGGCCCACGGGGGGCAGGACCGAGCCCGGGGCCAGGCCGAGCTCCAGAGGCGGTGGGGGTGGGGCTGTGCAGGGAGCGGCACTGCTTTCTGCCCAGGCTGTCCCTCCAGGCGGCCCTAACCAGCCACAGCCTCCGCCAGGGGCAGCTGTGTCCACCCTCCCTCTTGGTCGTACCGGCGAGAGAGGATGAAGAGAAGCAAACACCTCTGCATCACAGCAGACGGAAGGAGCTCAGGAAGGGGCCGCCTCGGGGCCGGGCTGTCCTTGACACCGGGCCCCCACGCCAGGCTGGCACCCAGCGTCCACGCCCCCTGGAGGACGTCTCTCCCAGCAAAGCCCGGGCTCATGGCTGCCCTGCAGGCGCCGTGGAGGATCCCCGGGGCGATAGCGGCGAGAACTTTGAAAGCCAGAGCTCGGGAGCGAGGGACCCCGGGCCCGGATCCCAAGGCAGGCGGCTCCCCAGGGCCAGGCGCAGCTGTAAAATCCCCCCGGGGCCTGATGGGCGGCTGGACTTCCTCAAAGGCACAGTCAGCGTGGAATGCGGGCCTCCCCACCCAGCTCGGGCTTATCTCTGAACTTCATTCCAGGTTTCTGCAGAAGCCGGACACGCCCAAGTGAAAAAACCAAACCACCCAGAAAACGGAGAGACAGCTGACTCCTCCCGAGTCGGAACCTCGAGAGACAGCGCCCGCTGTGAGCGCCAGGGAGGGACACAGGTGGGGGGACCTGGAGGGGACGCGAGACCCCTTCTTTCACACACACACACACACACACACACACACACGGGGGGAGCGGGCGCTTCAGCGCGACAGGAAACCAATTCTGGCCCACGAAACGCAAGCCTGGGGTTTCACACGGACTGGGTCCCAACAGTCACATTGTTCCGACGGTTTTATTGCCGACAAGGAGATGCGGGAAGAGCTCAGAGTCGGCACACCCCCCACGGGAGCCATTGGCAGGGTTTGTTGGTGTGTTTTTCTCTCTTCACTTTCGCTTTATAAATAACATCACGAGGGCCTGTTTGAACCCCCCTCTTCCAAACTCATGAGGTTGTCTCCTTTGCAACAAACAAGGACGCGAACGTCGAGGCGTCCACCCCCCCGATGCCTGTTTCCCCGGGGCTTTGGGGGATTCTGGCTGAAGACGCCCAGTGACCCACTGGGGACCCCTGGCCGCACCTCGGGCCCCAGCGGGGCTGGCCCCGCTCCTGCTCGGTGTCCCTTTCTTTTCCTTCCTCATCCCTTCATGTCTGCGCAGCCCGTGTGCAGACTTTGGACACTTCTTTGGTGGGGCCAACACCCGTCTCCTAATTTATTCTCAAAGGCCCCACCCACTCAGGCCCTGCCAAGTGGGTGGAAAACTGCCCCACCCCACCCCCGCCCCTGGCTCCAGCCTGGCCTGTCCACTCCCGTGGGCACGGTCACCCATGTGTTCTCTCACGGTTTCTGCAGTTGGGGACCTGGTCGGCACTGCTGCGTTCTGAATTCCGAAACATGTGCGGTTTGGTCTTTACTGTCACCGTCTCTGACAGGGACGGATGGGGTCACCTTCACAGGCACAGGACACCAGCTTCCTTCTCCACGTGCCGGCCATTTGTCCCAGGTCTCCCTGAGAAATAGCACCGCCCTCTCCCACTTGGTCACGGGGTCGTCTGTCCACCCAGCTGGGCCCGCCCGCACGGTTCCCGGGACCAGCGCAGGGCCCCTCTTCCCGTGGCTCCTCCGGAGCACGGATCCCCACGCGTGTTTGCGGATGGCACCTCTTCTGGGGCTTTCCCTGTTTGCTGAAGAGGCCCTGGCGTTTTAAGCGCCCGAAGCGCTCTGAAGTCCGAGTTAATCCCCGCGGAGCTGGAGCCCTCACAGCGGAAAGAGAACATTTGGCAGACGGGTGTTACAATTCTCCAAACAAACTTATTAGCTAATGCGGCCCGTCTCCATGGCAACAGGCGGTGCAAAAACAAGCTATCGGCACAGATTTATTACTGGGGAAGGGTTAGCTAATACCATTCCCGAGGTATATTATTTTCCACTTTCAGTTTCAATTTTTAAAAAAAATCTAATTTAAAATCCAGCGTGAGAGCACAACGTGGCGCAAAGCCCCCCCCGTGCCGGAGCAAAGCCCCGGGGCCAGCGGGCGCCCGTGTCTGTGGGCAGCAGCAAGCAGATCAGGACCCTCGGACTCCGGCCACGGTGCAGGCGCAGTGGCCGTGCGCCCCACGGCAAAGCCGCTCAGGGCCGTGACGGGCACAGGTGCGCCCACGGCAGCCGGCCGCCCCCTGCGCCGGCGACAGGTGTGGGTTGTGAACCGTGTCTTAGACGAGGGACACCAGCAGGCTGCCAGGCCTCTGCTTAAACCCATCCTCAAATGTGTTACAAGGACTTTCCCCAAGTGCACGAAGGACGGGACGGGCGGGGGCCGCACCGCAGCCCCACGGGAGGGAGAGGCTGTTGCTGCAGCCCCGGCCCTGGCCCGGCCGCCGCCGCTGCCACCATGGCTGCCTTGCGTGCGTCCTGATGCTTTTCTCCTGGAGGGCGCCCTGTCCGCAGCCGCTCGGCCCAGGTTCCTGGAGCCAGGACAGGCCCCCCCTCCCGCCTGCATCGCCCACCGTCACCCTGGGCTCACACACGCTCTCGCACCCACGGTCCCTCTGCCTGGACACCTCTCTCCCTGTGGACCCACTTCGCCCTCCCCCACAAGTCACAGCTCAGTGTGGGTGCCCCCCTGGGTGGTGGCCCTGTGGGCATCTTGCTGCAGCTTTGCTCAGTCGCTGTCCCCGTGGCGAAGTGGTTGTTCCCTGCTTTTCCAGATGATTTTCACGCTGAGTGCAGGGGCCCGGGCTTCAGCTGTCTCCACTGAGGGGCAGACAGGCTCCCACCCGTGGATTGGGCATCCAGCCACCTGGCCAGGCCTTGCAGAGGGAGGAGGATGCCCATGGGACAGCACAGTCGGACGCGCCGTGACGGGGGCGAGGGGCTGTGCCGTCACCTCCTCCCCCTCTAAGTTCAGGCCTTGGCTGTGAGGGCACAAACGCGCAGAGTCCATGCTGTGCCTGGGAAAGGTCACGCATCGACGCTTTTACAAGCCTGGGTCTCACAGGCGAGGGGGGCAGGGCCGGCCTCCTCAAGGAGTGGGGGTGCAGGAGCTCACTCCAGACCCCGCCCCCGCCATGGGCTGGCAGGCAGGGCTGCTGGGCCCCAGCGCCAGCAGTGAAGGCCAACCTCCTGGGTCGCAGGGCTGGGAGAGGCATGGGGTTGAACCTTGACCCTGGACATGGAGCCCAGCTCTGACCTAGGGGAGGGGCGCCGGGACCGGGCAGCAGGCCATAGGCCTCCCCCTGGAGTCCCAGGCTAAATGGTGGTCTGACCAGGGCCGGCAGTCATCGGGCACCATCCAAGCAGCACATGTCCGGCCCAGCCCCAGCAGGTGGACCAGCCCCCTTCTCCTTCCCTCGTGAGGCCGAGGCCCAGGCCCAGGCCCACCCCATGCTGCCTCACCTCACCACGCAGGGGCAGTTGCCGCCCACCTCCAGGAGGGCCACAGAGGCACAGGGAGGGCAAGCGCAGTGTTTTACCCCCCTCATCCCCCGCCCCTCCACCCCCTGCTCAGAGCAGAGCTCTGGCCACCTGCCCACCAGCTGGGCCAGGAGGCGGTGGGGCTCACCTGCAGGGCTCAGCAGGTGCAGGCGAGGGTGGCAGGGGGTGGCAGACAGCCCTGGTGGGCCCTCCCCCCCCCCACTGTCTGAGTGAGAAGCAGCCTCGGCAGCAGAGGGGGCCCCAGGGGCCTGCAAACTGGGTCTCCTTTCAGGGTGGGGCCTGGGGATGCAGGACAAACAGGAGAAGGGGACAGAGACTTCCCCTTCCCCCCAAGCCCCGCCCCCATGGGGTTAAAATCTGGGGACCCAAGCCTATGGGGGGTGCGAGGGAGTGCGGGGGAGGGGGGACAGGCGGGCTGGAAGGAGGAAGGTTCAGAGCAGAGGCATGGGGGGCAGATCTGGAAGGGAGCCCTCATCAGAGGGGCCGGCCTGGGGGTGGGGGCAGGCCCACGCTGAGAGGACTTGGGAAGTCCGGACCCCGTGGAAGGAGATTGAGCAGCATCCCCAAAGGAGAGGAGAAACACAGGATGAAGTGTGGGTGCAGGGTAGGCCCCGGGTGGGTTACAGGGAGGCGGGCAGGGATCTCACCTGGCGGCTCCTGTCTGCTCAGCCAGGTGAGGAGCCAGGGCAACCGCCCAGGGTGGGGGAGGGGCATTCTGTGCCTCAGCAGAGAGGGAAAGCCCACTGCCCAGGGATGCAGGGACGAGGGACAAGGGCCACTACAGTGACCGCGGCCCTGGCAGGGGGACCGGAAGGTGCGCTTGCGTTTTTGTCCCGAGTGGGGCTGGCAGGAGGAGAGGTGTGGAGAAGCAGGGGGACCAGCCCACGGAAGGGGCCGTCTCCCTCCCAGCCCCTCTGTGCCCCCAGTCTTCCTGTGGGGGCAGCCCCCCTTCTCCGGGCCGTCCAGGGAGGCTTTGACCTTGGGGCCTGTCTGCAGGCGCTCTGACCGCGGTAAACAGTTTGTTGCACCCTAGAACAGATGCTCTGCCGGGTTCACAGAGTCGTTACAAACCCCTGACGGCCGGAAGCAGCCGGAACACAGAGGGCCAGGCCCAGGGCGGCTCCCCAGGGCTCAGCGGGCGCCATTCCCTCAGGACCAGCTACGGAGGCAAATTGCTGGGGTTTTGTCCAAGTCGAAGTTGATACTGCCAGTGGAGATGACACCAAACAAAGCCACCAAATAAGGAAGCCGCACACAGTACGGTTGTTCGAGGTGGTACTGAATGGAAGTTGCCGTTAGCACCGACAACCAAGGAGCCCAACGTGGAAAAGGGAGGAAACAATCAACGGAAAACGAAACTGGCAGTAGGTAAACACACTCGTTACATTTGTTAGAAGGTAGATCCGGCAGGAGAAAGTCAAATTCGTAACAAAGTTTCAGTCTGCGGGGAACTTGGGCTGTGCCGAAGTCACAGCCACCAGAGAAGCTCGTTGGAGCAGAAGATGCAGTTGCCGAAATTAGACACGGATGGAGAACAAAAGTAGAAATCCTACAAAAATGGGTGGGCGGAGCCATGGTGGAAACAAAACTGGAAAGGACTTGGTGGATCGCGCCGGGTGGAAAATTGGCCCAAGACCTAAACTGGATCAAGGGGATTAGCTGACGACCGCCCGCAGCCGTCGGCGCAGATCTGATCAAGGCGACGGCCGTGAAGCTGGAGTCCAGGACTCTGGGGGTGCTCGCGTCTACAGGGTCAGAACGGTGACGCCAAGGCCGCCTGGCTCGGGAGGGGCCTGCAGGGACGGGCCAGCCGGGCCCGTGCCCGTCCACCCAGTGCAGCACTGCCCCTTCCTGCCCTTCTGTGATTTGCCGTCTGGTCCCTGCGGGAAAGAAACCCTCTTTCTTTCTTCTAGGTCCCGCGCCGTAAGAATCCAGCCTTGTGGCCACCGTGGTCGCCAGGCGGAGGCACCTGACGGAAGAACAGCGTCGACTGAGACCGGGGGTGTGAGCGGGAGAGAAGGGAGAGAGGGGAGGATTCCGGAAGGGCTGCCTGCCTGCCTGCCCCGAGCCCCGGGCTCCGGCTGGTCCTGGATTTGCCTGCTGGGTGAACTGGTCACGTAGGTCGGGCTTCGCTCTCTGCAGCCTAAAGCGAAGGAGCCTGTGAATAGTTCTCGGGTTGACGCCTGGACCGCGTCCTGGAGCCGGCGTCAGAGAGTAACGGACTAGGCAAGCTGGGAGCCGGGAGGTTGCAGTTCTGGGCAAGGCCAAGGCCAGGCTCCTGGCCTTGAGGGTGTACGTCTGGCTGAGTAGCCGGGAAGGTCAATGTTGCCGCGAAGGCTGAGGGATCTGGTGTTAAAGTGGCAGATGTGCGGCCCACTTGGATCTGTCATCTAGAATGGGTGTGGCTGGAAAGACGAGCCAGCTCCCCAAGTTCGCCGAGACGGTGCCCTTATAAGAGGGGACATTTGGACAAGGACGCACACAGGCAGGCAGAGCCGAGGCCGCCCGCCCAGGGTCACCAGCATCTGGCAGCAAACCGCCAGCCCCGCTGATGCCTTGATCTGGGACGTGCAGCCCCCAGATGGCCAGAGGACATGCTGCGGGGGGGGGGGGGGCAGGCGCCCGGGCGGAGGCACTTTGTGATGGCAGTGGGGACACCGAGCCCCGAGAGCCCACACGTGCAACCTGAGGCATTTTCCCAGGGAGAGATGGGTACGAATGTCTGTATTAGCCCAAATCAGAAACACACCCAACACTCTCCCCCACGTGAGTGGGTGAACGCGTGGGGCCCATTCCACGTGAGAAGCTGCTAAGCAGTGAAAAGGGTCCTGACACGTGGGACGGGGAGGAGGGACCTCTGTGGTCCTTGGGCCGAGCGTGGCCGCACCACAGCGAGGAGACTCCCGGGGCTTCAGCGCTGACTCCGAGAAGCCCTCCCTCTGCTGCAAGGCCGATCGGGGAGGCGGGACCCTGGCCCATGGGCTCACTGCAGCGCGTTTGGCTGACAGGCGTCCCGGGTCTTGATTGGGTGGTGACGCGTGTCAAAACTCATCGGACCTACTATGTGTCACAAATACCTCAATAAAGGGATTTCAATGTTTAAAAATGCGACTGAACACAGGCGACGGACGAATGTCGTGGAGGCAGAGCCGGGGCCTGTGGCGCGGCTGGCTCTGCCCCCGCCCCGTGTCGGGCTGGACAAGGTGCGGGTGGGTGATAACGAACTTGCATGTCCCCGGCCTGTCCTTCGTCAGCCAGCCAACGATTTATGGGAGCACCAGGCAATTTTCTAGGCGTCGAATTGCAGGGGTGAGCAAAAGTGCATCTCACGTTCCGGGGCAGGGGACAGGGAGACAGAAACAAAGAAACAGGTGTCCCAAGTGCCAAGCGGTGGCACAGGTGATGCAGGAAAACACACGGGGCCTGGGAGGGGCGGGGGCGCTGCTGTGCTCGCCCCTCCGGGGAGGCTCTGGTAAGGTGGCGCTCGAGGCAGACCCGGAGGGACCGGGGCCCCGAGGGACCGAGCCACGGTGCCGGCCAGGGGAAGAGGGGCCAGGTGGAGGACGGGGGGGGGGGGCCAGGCTGTGAGGGGCAGGCGCTCACGGGAGTCAGAGGCAGAGCCGGGCGAGGCGGTGGGCGTGGCTGAGGGGCTCTGGATGGGATTCCCGGTGAGACAGGAAGACTTCGGGCACCTGACCAGGCGGGCGACACGGGGTGACTTATGGACTTCCCAGGGCCCTCCGTTCAGGGCGAGTGGCCTCAGTGACGCTGAGCTCGGAGGGTCTCTGCTCTGTGGTCATCACCTGGAAATTCTCAACAACTTGATCTTGGGGGCTGGGTTTTCCAAGTGAAGTCCGAGGGGACAGCGGAGCATTGTGGGGCATGAGGCCAGCCCCTCCAACCTGGGTCTCAGCTCCTGCAGCACCCCCACCCCCACCCTACAGTTGTCTGGGTGGCTGGGGTGGCCAGGGTTGGGGAGGAGCTGTGGGGACGAGGGAACCCCGGCCTTGGTGGGCAGGATGTGGATGGATGAGTTCCCTGTCCACTCGCCGTGTGCCACCCCAGGAGACCCCACCCCTGTCCCGTCCTAGTGAATCCTCAGCGCCGGGTGGCCATGTGCCCCAGAGCCCTCCACACCTCCACTGGGCACGCCCCCAGTTTCAGGATCAAACCCTTCCGTCTCAGGCCTCCTCTTGGCCCCTTTGCCCTCGCGTCCAAGAGCCACCCCCCAGCCCCAGCTCCCGCAGGCTCTGGTGCTTCCGACAGAAGCCACAGGCTCTATGACGGTGTTTTCATTCGAGAACCAGAGAGCTGGGGACTCAGCAAGGTCACTTGGGCACAAAGCTAGCCTTGCCGAGGTCACGTCCGCGCCCCCACCTGGCTTTGGTCCTGTCCCACCCTTGGGCTGGGGAAGCTGCCCTGGCCAAGCATCAGGGTCTGGGAGGGCCCCAGCCCACCTGGGACCAAGAAACGCGTCCGGCCTGTTCCTTCCCACACAGGAGACCAGGATCCCAGCCGGACACAGCCCGGGACTGTCCAGTGGCCCTCGGAGCCCCTTGCCCTCCATCCAGCTCCCCAGGAGGCGGACCCTTTGTCCTCCCCACCCCCTCCACCGCGGGAGCCAGACCCACGCAGACGACCAGGCTCAAGGGCTCGGGTGCTGCTGTTTGGCTTTGAACCTGAGCGAGCAAGCGTCACTCCTGGCAGGGCTGCCCGGTCATTCATCACCCAAGTCAGTTCTCGTTTTCATTTAAGGGGAAGTGAAAGTGTCCCCAGGTCACCGGCGCTCAGGTGGGGCTGATGCTCTGGGCGGGGAAAGGGGAGGCAGCGGTACTCCGCTTTCCTGGAGTGGCCGCAGGCTGCTGGCGACCTGCGCCCGGGAAGGGCTCCCTTCCGTGCCACGGACAACCAGAGATGGGACACGCGTTCCTTCGGGAAAAGGAGCACAGAGCACACCTGCGCACGGAGGGCCCACACCTGAACGGCGGGCGCTGCGGCCTCGCCTCCCCCAGTCCTGGCCGCACGGTGCCTGCTTCAGGCCTTCGGCTGGTTTGACAATGATTTTACCCGCCCGCCCCGCAGCTGTGCCCTCCGAGGGGACGCGCAGCTGCTCGGTGGGGGGCGGCTGTGACAGCAGGCCGGTCCCGGGACCGGACCCGTCACCGGGAGGGAGGTTCGCGCAGGAGGGTCTGCCGTCTGGGACACGCGGCTTCGGAGAGCACCTGGGGCTCCACCCCGGGCGGGAGAAGGGCATGGAGGAGGAGCGCAGGTGGGGGGTCTTCCGGGCAGGTGCGCAGGGCACCCAAAGTGCTGCCCACACAGCACTGGCCAGGACTCAGAGCGCAGCCGTTCCAAAGGGCACCAGGCACTAGAGGTGGCGTGGCCGCACGGCATGTCGGGAAATGTAGTCCCTGGCAGCATGGGATGCTGGGAAGTGTAGTCCAGCTGCGCATTGGGGCTGCAGGGCGGCCACTGCAGACTCCCCAGGCTGCGCGCCTGGGACGGGCAAGCAGGAGGTCCAGAAGCTCTGCCATATGAGGACCAGAGGGGAGAGCTGAGGACACTCATCCTGTAAAAGGAACTTCAGGGTCGCGTGCACCTTCAAGTACTTGAAAATCTGAGATAATGTGACAGACAGTGAGACGTGGCGCGTGGCCCAGGGTTGTGCCCCGTGAGGGCTGCGGGGGTTGTCAGGGAGACGGGCAGACCTGCCCTGCAGGTGCATGGCTGAGACCCGGTGAGACCGCTCGCTCCAGCGCGGTGACCGAATCCACCGAACAGGACCAGCCTCGAAGTGCACCAGCTGTGATGCGTGAGCTTGCCGAGCTCCTGCACCCTCCAGATCAGAAACGGGAGCCCAGACAAGGGCACAGGATGGCCATCGGGGCACCTCTGCAGAATCGCGGCCCCTCTCCCGGAAAAGCCTGCATCACCTGCAGTGCGAACCCACAGGACCCTGGAGAAAAGGTCAAGCACGGAGAAGGACTGTGGGTCTCCACAGGCAAGAGCAGCCAGCCAGCCACGGCCTGGCACGGGGACAGGGCCGCCTCCCGTGACCGGGGATCCAGAGCCACCGAGCACCAGGGCCTGAACCGCAGAGCCTGAGCCGCGGCCGCTGTCTCCACACAGGATTGGGAGGGGCCCGCTCGGCCCACACCTCCCGTTTCCTAGCTTCCTCCCCAGCGACAAGAATGAGATCAGGGAGGCGGGGTTTGAAGGCCACCTACCTACCTGCAGAGTGGACAAGGACTGTTACAAGGCAGGCCTTGCAAGCCACTGTGAGCTTTAGACAAATACCACATATTACCCGGTAATGTCCACGGACGTGAACTGGGAGGAGGGGCTGGGTGAGCGAGTGGTGCACCTGAGACCCCAGGCAGCAGACACGGTGGAGAGCAGGCCGAGGGGCAGGACCTGCCGTGGCCGCTGAGCAAGGCAGGGGCCCAAACTCTCGGGCCAAGGCTTCTGCTCGGCGAGAACTGTCCTCCCCCGGGAGGCCCTGGGATTCAATTCCAAACAAACTGGGGAGAGCGCGCCGAGACCGCAGCGTCAGACTGACTGGTGTGCCTGGCGCTTGCGGGCCTGGAACCCACCGCGTGGCAGAGGTGGCCCAATGGCCAGAGGAGCCCAGACGGCCCTGTTCCCACGGGAGCCCAGCCCGAGGTGCTGCGGTGGAAGCAGCCCTTCCACAGGGCGGCGAGGGGCGCTTCCCCAGGACCTTGCGCTGGAGGGTGGGTTGCGGTGGTGAGAATTATTGGGGTAGAAATAAAAGACCGTCCCCGGCTCCCCAAGTCTCATCTCTGCCCATCCCGCTGCAGAGGAAGTCCAGCCTCGTCCCCACCAAGCCCAGAGGAAGGGCCAGGGTCCAGGAACCCTGCGCTGCAGGTGCGGCTCCTCGCGTCCAGCCTCTGCCCCTGGCTGCCCTCCAGCCAGCGCTGCTGTGCCCAGGCCCAGGCTGGGACCCGCGTTTGGGGCCTGTGCGGCTGCAGGGCTCGCTCAGCTGCCCTGCCGCCCACGTGGCTGCCACAGAGGCACCTTTGTCAGCCTTGATTATCTCGGGCTTTCAAACTAACCAGTCTCCCCACCACTCTCCCTCCCCATCTGTTGCAGGCCTGTGCTGGTTCCTCCCCCCAACCAATCCGGCCCCTCCCCTGGTTAGACGCTTCCGCTTTACGGTGGCCACCTTGGCCCCTACTGCACCTGTGCCAAGCACGGGTACACCCCCCCCCTTCCCCCTGCCACTGACCCCTGTGCTGGAGGGCCCTGTTCCCTCGGGAGGTCCCTATTCCCCAGCAGGGGTGTCCGAGCCTTCGGGGCCACCCTGGAAGAAGAGTCATCTTGAGCTACAGCTTAAATACACATCTGAAAACTGATGCGCAACAACAAGGTTTTAAGTAAATTTACGAATCTCTGTTGGCCCACACTCATAGCCAACTTGGGCCGCCTGCGGCCTGCAGACTGCGGGCTGGACACCCCTGCTTCTACGGGATCCCAACGGGTGTGGATTCGCCGGGTGGGGCAGTGCTGTGCTCCCCTGGAGCGTGGGAAGCTGTAGCTCCCCAGCTAATGAAGCTCGGCCGGCTTTGCCCCCCTCTTGTTTATTAACCTCCAGCTCCCTGCAGCAACGGACGCGAGCAGCTGCCCCTCCCAGGCCGACATCACATCGTCCTGGTCTCAGGAGGGAGGTGGCCGTGATGCTCACCCCGTCCCGCGGCGCCGACCGAAGGGTCGAGTTCGGTGGTGGGAGCAACGCCTGTGGGGTGGGCATTACATGTATTGCCAATCTGGGGTCACCTTTGGCTCCAGCTATGCAGGCCCCCGCTTAGTTCTCATGGCATGAGGGCCGTGGGCCAATTCCAGGGGACTGCGCTGCTTGGGTGGGCGCATCTTTAACACGACTCAACCCCCCCCCC